>BJBW01010356.1:0-44321 GCA_004320125.1 Scolopax mira | reverse complement strand
TGGAGAACAAGTCCTATGAGGAGAGGCTGAGGGAACTGATCATGTTTAGTTTGGAGAAGAGGAGGCTGAGGGGAGACCTCATTGCCCTCTACAACTACCTGAAAGGAAACTGTAAGGAGGTGGGGATTGGCCTCTTCTCCCAAGGGAATAACGACAGGACTAGGGAGGCAAGGGAGATTTAGATTAGATATTAGTAAAAATTACTTTACTGAAAGAGTGGTCAGGCACTGGAATGGCCTGCCCAGGGAGGTGGTGGAGTCACCGTGCCTGGAGGTATTTTAGAAACGTGTAGACATGGCTCTTCAGGGCATGCTCTAGTGCCCGAGATTGTTGGTCTGTGGTGGGGTGTGGGTGTGGGGTTTAGTTGGTAGTTGGTGGGTGCTTTTTTTTTGCGTGTGGGGGGGTTTTATGGGTTTGTTGGGGTTTTTTGGGGTGGTGGTGGGTTTTTTTAAGGGTGGTTTGTTGTTTTTTTTTTTTAATGTGGTTAGATTCGATGATCTCAAAGGTCCCTTCCAACCACTAAGATTCTGTGATTCTGTGATTTACATTATCTTATTTTTCACATACTTTCCAGTCTCCCCCAATTAAACCAGTATTTTACTATGATATGTGTTCTTGCTTAACAGATGAGGCTTTTTCCTCATTTGATTCATTCAGCTAAGAATTTTTAAACAAGCGTTATAAATTATGACAGAGCACAGTCTTCACTCAACATCTGGATGCTTTTGTACACTTCTCAGTTCATTATGATAATTAATACCAATTTACCATGTTTCTGGGATTTTTACAGGCCATCTATGTTACTAACATTTCTACCCTTTACTGTAATGAATATTTTTTAAATCCTTCCCAGCTAGGGCTACAGACAGGTTAAAGGGTTTTATAAGTGTTGGGATGGCTTTGGCTCACTGTGAGCTGCCATGTGAGCTGCTGTGTCCTGCAGCCCCTTTCCCAGGGTCCCATTGCTGTATGGGATCCTCCCAGCAGTGGGGGCATCTCCGGCTGGCAGCTGTGCCAAACCCTGATGGGATTTTGTGCAGATTTAAGACACTTGAGTTTGGTCTGCTTATCTTCTTAGACCTGAGCATGAAGACAGTACTCTGAATGCGGAAAGGTCACCACTATTTGCAATTCCCACTGAAACTAATTATAATTGCTGTTTTCTTAACTTCTGTGTCCTTGTAGGACCTCATTGCAATATTCTGCCTTTCAGAAGCTTAGATAAAATGATAAAACATATATATGTAAGGTTTTTGTAACAAATGAAGCCCTGAGTCTGTGTTTTAAACTATTTGGCTAGAGTGGGGACACCCCTATACAAGTATTGAGGACTGATGTCAGGAATGGTGCTTAGCAATCGGTCAAGTCTCTGAGCCTCTCAGCCTCTGCTGCTAAGCATAGTAGCTCAAGACAGGTCCAGTACTCTCATGCGAACAGATTCCGAAAGTGGATAAATCATGGCAGAAGTAGAGGCAAAGTCTTTGAAAACCTCACAAGGACTGTCCTTTTCCATAAAACACAGTGAGATCACCTTGTCTTCATTGTGCTATCATTTTTGACTGCGTACGCCTGTTTTTTGGTATGGTAAAATCTAGATTATGGCTTTTAAGCTCATGACTAAAGATGGGTAACAAAGGAATACCTTGTGAATCCAAGTACTCCAGAAAATGATGGCTCCTTTCTCAGAGACAGCCCATATGCATTTGTTTCCTGAAATGTGGCCAAGGAACACAAAGTGGACTAAGTGGACAAGAGACACTGGTGTCCTGAAAGTGGAGCCTAATGTTGGTTCTGTGAACAGTCCCATGGCAAAGCATCTCTCTTCACTGGCATGTAGCTGTGATTCTGAGAAACCAGTCTCCCCAAGGAAAAGCTGCTCTTCCTGGATCCCTCTCTTAATATCAATAGGGACTGTTTCTTTCCTCCTGCCTGACTTTTAGTGACAGTTATGTAGAACATGTGCAGAGCTGTTGGATGATTACATATCCCTTAGTTTAAGCTCTCTCTTATTTTTTAAAGTGTCCCTGAGGGTAATTATTTCTCCCTTTTTCTATGAGTCATCACTCCATCTGTTGAGGGAGTAAAAGGTGGGTTGACTCAACCCAACTTTTGAAGAGCCTTGATAAACAATATATTGATTAAGCCTTTCTTTCAGACAAGAGCCCAGGATCATAACAAAAACTAAAGAAAAATCTCAAAAACCTTTTTTCTCCTTGAGCTGTCCTTAGCATTCACTGAAATGCACATCAGTGACAAGACTCACAAACATGGCTTTGTGTTTCTGGTTTGACTATTAGAAATGTTATGAATAGCATTAATGAAACTGTACTCAGAGTAAAAAGACTTATGGAAGTGTTTTCTTTTAGCCTACAAATATGTGGCACATATGATCATTATATATTTTGTTGCCAGATGGTTTGGAGGTACAGAAAAAGTTTTAAAGACCAATAACATATCGTCTCTTTCTGGTGTGGTCTTGATCGTTCCCAGGTAGAGTTCTCACCAGTGCTCTGAGGAAATTTTCATGCAAATTTAGGAACCTTGAAAAAGAAGGATAGTGAGCTGTGGTCAGCTGTTCTGTACTAGCAGGAAGAGTACTTGTAGCACCTTTTATCTCTAAAGCTGTAAAAGATGGAAAGCCTCTGAGCCCTGTGGTAGAACAACAAAGGCACCGTACTTACCATTGGTGGAGAACTGAGGGGAAGACACTCATAAATAAGATTAATGTGAGGGGCTGGAAGAGTTTGCTGGAAATCTGCAGTGTGAAGATTGAAGAAACTGGCTCAGAAAAAGATGAAGTTCTGGGAATGATTGAGAGAAGTAGTGCAAGCAGTTCCTCTGGAGGGAGTTCTGCTGAAAGCTGTTTCATCTTTCCAGCAATCCTGTTTAAAATAAAGTTGTTGTTCTGATCTCAAATGTCATGATTTATGGGTATGCACAAAGAGTGTATACTAAATTTCTCTGACTGTATATGGATATGTTTTCTTGCCTGTGAAACACAAAATGATACATTGGGATGAATTTACAGGAAACCTGAAGTCTACTCAAAAGAATTACAGCTAGTGTTATCTGAGTACTTCAGCTTTTGTTAGCTGAAGAAGATCCACCATATATATCATCAGGGAGTAAATAGTAGCATTGTGGG
The DNA here is from genome assembly GCA_004320125.1 of Scolopax mira. NCBI lineage: Eukaryota > Metazoa > Chordata > Aves > Charadriiformes > Scolopacidae > Scolopax > Scolopax mira. The sequence continues at coordinate 41,176 of BJBW01010356.1, read as the reverse complement.
ACACAACTTTAGAGGCTTATTCATTCAACATGCAGATGTACAGAGCTGTCACAGTGATCATCACATAACTTGGTACCCAAATATTGTTCCTGGATGCTTGGTTCTTTGAATTGCATTCTTACATGGACTGTGACTATGATAATGACTAATGGCTACATCCCATTAATAAGGAAAGATACCCCCTCGCATCTAAAAAGATGCTTTGCAATTAGTGATATAAATTGATAATATGATTTTGCATTAATCGGTAAAGACTGTCAGATGAAAGAGATCTTATAAATGCAGGTTATAAAAATAATTTTACTTCTAAGAATGAAACTCTTGAAATATATTTTTTTTATTTTGTTGCTAAAACCAGCATAATGACTGGTACAAAAACAAGAAAGTGCAATACAGAATAACAGATGTCTGTGGGTATCTGTAAGTCTTCATATAGCTACTACTTGATCATAACAGGAAATGAAATAGTATTATTTTCATCCACATTTGCATCCACAATAATGCAGTGGAAACTGGAGTTATTGCCAAAATAGATTACTTATTTTTTTCAACTGAGAAAGCAATTAAAGAGTTCACTGAAAAGTCCATACTTCCTTTTGTGGTCAATGATTCCTCAAACCATTAAATGTCAAAATGTTTTTCATAGCTTTTTGCTAAATAGTTGAAAGGGAAATCATCCATTGTATGATTATTTTTAAGACAACAATGAAGCTAGAGAAAGAGAATGAATATTCACTTCCACCTAGTTGCTTGTGTCCTGTCAGGAGAATGTCCTGTGGGCAATTCTGTGGGTCATCATTTGACCTTGAAAGCTTTGCATCAGAATTTTTCAATTGCTGTTCCTTACTTACTAAGGGAATTTGGGGATTACCAGGACAGGAGCTCTTTTATTTTGTTAACATGAATGCACAGAGATGTTGGTGCATATCCCCTCTACGCCCTTTAATTGAAAGGATCTGATATAGCTTTTAACTATAGAAGATAATCAGTGTATGTTAAGCATAGATTTCCTGCTTGAGATTTAACGTTTTTAAAAAGTTACGTAAATAGAGATCATGATCAATAGAATCAAGAACCTATTCACATTTATTTTAAAATATTTAGGATCCATCCTTAAAATGGGAAACACCAAATCCCATATACTTCAAAGTTTATGATTTAATGTGTTTAGTGAAGAATGGTGAATAAAAATTAGGAAGCCAAAGACCTGTGGGATGGTTCAATCACCTTTTTTTGGGAAAAGTTAATTCTGTAGGAAATTAGAGCAGGCACAGGAAGATGTTTTTATGCAAAATATGTTATGTTGAGGTTGAGTGGACAGTATGAGTCTGTGTCACAAAACTTGTCTTAGGAAAAGGTGCAGTGTTTGATCTTTGAAGAATAGGTATCTCAGCATCAAAAAGCTGCCCCAAATTGTGGCACTTACATGGACTTTCATACCTCAAATGCAACAGAAGAAAACTTATTTTTCTTGTGTAAACAGAAGGACATAGATTGCAGAAGTCTGCTACATATTGTTTTTAATGATGCTCATTGAATTAAACAATTTCACTTGTATGCATAAATGCTTTTATTAACTTATTTAAGAAAAAAGATTTAATGAAATAATACGTAAAAATTGATGTTAAGCAAATAAATTTCAGTGCAATTGAATACTTTGTGTTGTGATTTCTGTACCATTTCTCTATAGGCACTACTGTTTTAGTGGGTGTTACTTTGATAACAAGAACTGAGGGCAGGGCATCCTTATACTCAATCTAAAAGGATAAAATCCCAGTTTCTAATTTAAAAGACGTAACTGAAATACCTAGGCAGGCCAAGCCTGGGTCAATGAAGAAAGAACATTGTAGAAAGAACTGAAAAGAGACTATGTACCATAGCTTGTGCTTTTCTGTAAATGTATAAAGCATGAACTGCTTATCTGTATATTAAGAAGCTAATAGACTACCGTGAAGCAAAGTTTGAATAATATATATGACTCTATTAAAAATGTGTATATAACTACCAGATTTCCAGTTTCGTGGGAGGTAAAGAGCCCCTCCAAACAGTTCAGAAAATTGCGATGCAGTAGAAGGTACCCTCATAAAGAGGCTTAAGTTAAAAGGTAGTTTTGGCCAAGAAAAAAGGACACATGTTTAAGCAGCCTTCCATCAACCTGACCTCTAGATATGCAACTGACATTTTGTGAGTGGGCATCAGAAGATGCTTTTCTTAAAAACATTTTGGTCTTGAATACATGTGGGCAAAATATCTGAAGAATGGCTGTTACCATAGGATAAATGTCTATTTTTTATCAGCATGTATGCGCCTGTCTTTTAATTTCTTTACAGTAAATCAGCTTAGCATCGTATTAAAAACTGACAGGCAAAAAGTTAAGAAGTGAACTAAAACAGAGAACCTCAACTCAACCAGCTTTACTAGCAAACCTGAATCACCCAATGAAACAAATATGCATCAAACTGTATGCTCTCAGCAGAGGAAATGAAGCTAAACAGCTTGTGCAGTTTTGCCAATGACTGCTTTCATGTCTGGCAGCAGCATAAGACCTTGTAAGACATGTGAGAGAGCATCAATCAGGAAAAAAGAGAGCCCTAGTCTCAGCACCATGCATTTCACCTAAGGGAAAAAGATGAAGGTGTGCTTGGATGTTCTGCACTTGAAAGTAATATATTTATAGAAATATATTTTATAGCACTCAATCTTGTGGCATCACTAGTGCTACATTCAGATTATTTTCTTACCCTACTGGAGGGGCTGCTGACATTACAACAGATTCAATGTGAAGAGCTGGCTAATTTTTCATAAAGAAATATTCTCTCCCACAAAACACAGCTGAAAGCAGCAGTTACACAGGGCTAGGAGGGGAACAAAGAGCTGCCAGAACCCAAGAGCTGCCAGGTTGGACAGGAACCAAGATCAGCGTAGTCCAGATGCATGCTGTGATCTAGTACCAGATGCCTCTGAAGAAGGCACCAGAAAACAGCACATGACGAGTATGGGATACTTTCCACCCAGAAATGCCTCTTCCATTTGTGTAGAAATTTCACATCTGTGTAGTTAAGAATGGCCTTAGCCACTGAAATAGGGAGGGCTTCCAAATCATCTTGTCATTAGTTTGCAATAATGGCAGGTATCCTTTATCTAAGAAACACAAGCTGCCTTCAAATTATTGCAATTTCTTGGTCACATATTCTAAGCTTTCATCTTAGCAGTACAAGAAGACTCCAACTAAAGCCCTTATGAAGAGTCCAAGACACCATGCTTTTTTCAAAGAACAAAATGAAACATTTTCATAATGAAGCTAACCCTGAAACAGCAGGCATCAAGAAAGAATATCATAGCTTCAAGGAAAAAATGTATACTTGTCCTGGGTTGAGAGACACAGGACTAACTTTTCTTCTAATGCTGGGGAAAATTGCACTTCTAGAAGACTCTAGTGTCTGAATTTGTGAAAATATTTACTTTATAACCAGGCAGGCTCTGTGGGATTCAAGGTCTTAGTATTTTCAAGCCTTGCCAGGTGCAGGGACAAGGAGGAGCAAGGCCTGGGCATTTGATCCGGCCTGGGCATTTGACCCTGGCTGGCCAACAGGATTATTTCATACCATGAACGTCACATTCAATATAAATTAGAAAAGTTTGCTGCATAGCTCTCTCTCCCTTGATGGCAGTGAGCCCAGACAACTCTTTGCCCCAGTGCCAGACCCCTGAGGCCTTCCCTTCCTCCCGAAGACATTGAGCTTGACATTTGCTGTCCACTGCTGGGAGTGCACAGCTTCCTATTGATAGAATTGGCTGAGTATAATTCCTCTATCTTCTATCAGTATTGGGATTAATACTGGTTCTTAGTATTATTGTTAATTATTTAGTTTTAGTCTATTAAATCTAATTATATTTCAACCTTTGTGTTTCTTTCTGTTCCCCAGCTCTCCTTTCCAGGTGGGGAGGGGTCATTGGGTGATAGAATAATTGTTTAAACAACAATAGATTGTTATGGGTTTTCTTAAACCATAACAATACTGTAGCACATAGAGCCAATTCATACATGGCCAAATGCAGTTGTTTAATATCTTTTTTTTCATATATGTATTCTTAATACCTCTTACTAAGCTTGGAATATTTGCTTAGATTTTGTCCTGTAACTTGTGCGTCCCTACGCATCTTGTCAGTGATAACTGTGATGATTATTAGGGGAAGCAGTTTATTTTTCTCATGGATTTAATTAATTTTTGAATGTACTTATTTTTTTATTAAGATGCTGGGTTTGCTGGGACTTGTTCTACTGAAATTTGTACTTTGTTTAGGTACATTCTATATTTACCTTTTTATTGTTGGTGCAATCTTTACCAGATTCATACTACTGTGTAGCAGGTAATTTTTTCTGACTTTTGGACTTTTCAGATGTGTGCATGGGCATAAACGCGCACACACACACACACACTAAATATTTAATATCCATTATATACATATGTTATATGATGCATATATATAACGTGCATAATATTTCCAAGAAAAAATATACTGGACATGTTATCAGACTGTATTGCAGACACCAGTTAAATGATGGGGTTCAGCCCTTTTTTATTTCTGTTTTATGGTTTTTTTGGGGGGAATTTGAATGTGAAATAGGATTATATGTCTTGAAGACTTGTCTGACTTGTTTAGCTTCAGGACATGGGATTGTAAAGCCTTGCATTGAAGGCTGCATCCTACCAGAAGCCATTCAGTATCCACTGATTGGGATATCCCACTGGTGGGAATTTAGGACCTGTAGCATCTTGCAAGAATGAGACATCACCTGTCAGGGTCCCACACCAAAAAACCACAAAACAAAAGAGACCCTGTGCACAAATTAATGTGAAAATCTGGAATTTTTCTGGTGATGGGTCAATAGAGCTTTGCACTTTATGGAGATCAGAACTGGCCAATGTGTAGTGCTACATCTATATTGGCTTTTGATAGCTGGGGGAAGCTCAAGAGGGCCTGGAGAGCTGTTTGGGCTCAGTCCAGGCTGTAGATGCTATGCAAGTCAACATATAAGAATCTAGGCCTGGACCAACAGAATGGTGTACTCGTAACAGGTGTACCTGTTTCACATTACACTGTGCCACTAACCTGTGGGGCTAAGTGTTTACATTCACCAGAAAATTCAGGCAGGCTGTTAAATTATTTTCACGTCTCAGTTTCATAACTCGGTGGTTATCTGGTTTTGAAATACTACAAATGCATTCCCTGCTGTGGGATATGCAGCGGTTAAGTGGTGAGGCAACCCAGAGGTGAGCAGCCCCACGTGGCGGGGCCAGCTGAGGTATGACCATCATGCCAGTGGGTGGAAAAGCTCTAACTCAGACCAGTGTCTGCTCTTCAGAGTTTTGGGGTTTTTAGTTTTTTTTTTTTTTTATTCATGTGTGGAGATCGCTGCTTTTAGAGGTTAGCTTAATTCTCTGGGAAGTAAAAGGTTTTTCATGGTCCGTGTTGCCACACCACAGGGAACACAAGTTTGGCAAGAGGAAATCGACTGAATATAATGCACAGAAAAAAAGAGACTAACAATGCTTGGGGGAGGTGGGGGGCGATCTGCAGGCTCCAGGGTGGACACGGTGTGGGATATAAAACTATGGGGCACTTCAGGTCTTTAATCCCTCACAATTTCCCTGAAACAGCCTCAGATGGTACAATGCAAACCTTTTTATCGTGCAACCTGATTAACTGTCACACCTTTTTGGAGAAAAAAGTATATTTCTTTTAAAGAAACTGTAAATTAAATTCTAGAAGATCATTCCTTCATAAGTGTGAAATGCTGATGGATATGCCATTTAGAGTCTGAAAGTCAGAGGATACGTGATGTTCTCTGCTGCCTGGTGTGAGATGGTCTTGTTGGGAAGGGGCAAGGAACCTGCAATGGAGAGAGGGCTTCATCTTCCTCTGCCCCACCAGCAGTTAGCATGGCAGCTGCAGCAGGGTGTCTGCCTCCATGAGCTTTCAGACAGAGCTAGACCCTGTGCCAGAGGGAAGGGAGGATGACCCGAGGAACATGACACTGCCTGGCTGCAGTATGTTACCTCACCTCCTGCCATGTGCCACAGACCTGCTTGAGGCTGAACTTGAAGTTCCTCTCATGCTCCTGCTCTTGTGCTGGGATCAGGAGGGCAAGACCAGGCTGGTGCCCCAAACCATTTCTGTTGCTGTGGCTACTCTTCTGGTTTCATCAGCATTAATCCCTTGTGATGGCACCCTTCAGTTCTTGCTGAAACCCAGGATGGCTGTGCCTCCTGCAGCCAGCCTTGTTCTGACAGAGCTCTGTGGCTCAGGTTTCTTGGGTTTTTTGGGGGGTTTTTTTGTTTGGTTTTTTTTCTTATGGTAAATTAGTGACATAGGAGATGCTGGATTCACTGGATTGCCTGCTAATTTGATTAGAAATTAAAGATTAGCTAATTCCACATAATCTTGGCTTTCCTCATTTGTTACAGGATCTGGACAAAGTGGCACAGGAGAGCGGTCCAGCTCCCAAGGTGTGATGGATGGGGTTTGGGTTGGGGTGGTTGGTACCTACAAGGAAGACTGTACATGGCAGCCCATTGGTCCATTGTACTGCTGTAGAGCCTGTGGGTATTTATCAAGCCATGATGGAAATGTTCTGGGTTAAGGAAAATGGAAACAACTTTATTTCAGGTTGGCTTTTTTCCAACCCCTGTCTTTTCATGATTCCACTTTACGAAGTGGTCCCACAGACACCCTGCCACAACTGAGAAGAAAGAAGCAAGCTGCAGCACAGAGGTGGGAAGGGGTAGGAACTTCCTAAGCCTGTTTTTTTTTGTCAAAAGAAAACTGTATTGGGTGACTTTACCTCAGCCCAGGAGAATGGGTCAGCGTCAGACTCTGCAGCTTACAGCAGGTGTCCTACTCTCGTAGATATTGCACAATCATTGATACTAATGTCAAGTGAATATTAAATACTAGTGTAGTGTGTTGTTTAACTGATCATATAAATCAAACTAAAATCAGATCCGAAGTTGTCTTCTCCCTCCTCCTGGTATCTTTTTCAGAAAAGTTAGAGTTTAGGCCTTTTTTTGAAAGACCGTCAAATCTTGACACACCTTGAAAATTGGAAGACTGATAAAATCATTGTTGCTACATACAAGCTGCAGTATGGATCCTGAGTTGCTACTGTCTTCAGCTGATGGTGCCTTCATCTTCTTTTCTGTGCAAAGCAACTTGCAAATAAAGTTGAATGTTTATTTTCTCTCAGAATAGGTGGTCTGCATTTCTACATTTCTAATGGTGAGGAAAGGGCCAAAAACATGAAGGAGAAATTGTCCATCTACCAAAACTAGTGGACCAGACATGCTGGAATAAGAAATGGAGCTAGGGAAGACTGGTTCCAGCATCAGACTTGGGTTCAGCACAGAGAATGGTCTGGGGTTTATGGCCCATAAAAACACAATTCATCATACTGCAATTGAGTAATCTCTGTTTATTTCCAGGTGATAGTAAGAGTTAACAAAACAGGCAAAAAATTTACTATTCCAGCACATTTTTCCCCTACCAGGAGTCCCTGCAGTTGACAGAGGTGTTTGCAATGGGTAAGGGCAATCTACCAAGTTGTGGTTGTTGAAGGAGATGGCTCACAAGACTTGCTCTGCCTTGAGCTGCAGCTCTGTCTGTGGGGAAGTTGAGGATGTGAAGTTGCTGATTAATGACATTTTCAGCAAGAAATGCATCTCCAGCAGAGATTTTTTTTTAAAACCCAACATTTATTTATTCATTCCTTTATTATGTGATAATGTATGCAGTTAACATTGTACTTCAAAGGCACTTTCATGTTTTAAGGGAGAGGTGTTAAGTAACACTGTAGAGAGGTGTTTGTACTGTGTTTGTTTTTATGTTGCTTTTTGTGGGGTCTTTTTTTTTAATCCAAGCTATTTCTGAACTGATTAATTCAGAACTATGGGATCTGTTGCTACATACTTTTAGTCTGTGGCTATTATTTGTCTGAATCTTTCTGCTATTGTCAAAGGCCAATGAAAGAGTCTCACCAGTAGCAAATTAAGTGGGGACCTGAGCTAACCTCTGCAGGTAGAGTGGGTCAGGGTGTAGTACACACACCATAGAGGACCTGGTGAAGAGGGGGACTGTGTGATGCTGGCAGCTGCCTCACGGGGCATACAGTAAGTTTTTCATTATACCATGACCGTCCCACAGCAATCTCTGTCCCTCAGAGAAGTCATCCCTTTCTATGCTGTCTTCCAACAAATGCCCAGGAGGGGACTGTCACTTCGTACTCATTATCCATGATAGGGACCACAAGCTCTGAGCACCATGGAAGGCTGAAAAGGACCTGTGAGGCTGGTGGTTTTCTCTTTTAGCCTTCTCCTATGCCTGTGCCATCAGTCTGGGTCTGACATGCTTATGAAGATCTCTGGTGGTAGTCTTCCCTATATTTTACTCTAGTACTGTGTTTACTGCTACAGAGCTTTTCCTCAGCTATTGTCTGGATTTTCTGTTCTGCAAGTTAGATCCACTTTTTTTGGTCCACTACAAAATGGATTTGAAGAAAAGATTGTTCTCTTTGCAGCATCATTTTATGTTCTTGAAAGCTTTATTATGTTCCTCTCACCCATCTCTTTAGGGTAAGCAATCCCACTTCATTCAGTCTATCCTCATATGATGTATTTTATAGACCTCTGACCATTCCAGTTGCTCTGCCTGCTCATCTCCTTCTGAATCGCCGTGCCCATGACCTTCTGTATCTTCAAGTTACAGTTCTGTTTTCATATTTGAGCACAGTGATGTCTTTTTTCACAACAGAAAGGACATTGTTGATTCAAGCTCAGCTCTTTCTCTGCACAAATCCTTTGATTACTCCGACACAGTGGTTGTGTAACTAATGGTTTCACAGTTTGTATTTCTTAACGATCTTTCCTGACTGGATGCAGTAACCTGCATTTGCCTCTAGAGCGGAGCATCTCTTTTTTTTTTTTTTTTTCAATTGTACCTTCAGTTTGTCAGGGAAGCTCTGAGCTTTGTCCTCCACTGCTAGGTTACCAGAGAGAGTGTCTTGTTTAACCTTTCTGTAAATCAATTAACATAATTTGTCAGAGACCAGTACCTTGGGTATTTGGTTGACACATCCCTTTCACACTGGGAGAGGAACTGACTACTTCTGTCCTGCCCTGCTGTGGTTTTTTTATAATGCTAATATCCATTGGGAATCTGCAGTGTGTGCCATGTGGTAACTATTCACAAACTGAAAATTCACTCTTTTGTCTTTTTAGTCCGGAGAAGAGAAGACTGAAGGGGGATCTGATCGGTGCTTATACATATTTAAAAGGAGGATAGTCTTTTTTCAGTGGTGCCCAGTGACTGGACAAGAGGTAAAAGGCAGAAATTTGAACACAGAAAGTTCCATCTAAACATAAGGACGAACTTGTTGCTTTGAGGATGGCACTGGCACTGGCACTGGAACTGGCACTGGCACTGGAACAGGCTGCCCAGGGTGAGTGTCTGTCTCTGGAGACATTCAAAACCTGCATGGTCATGTTCCTGTGGAACCTGCTTTCCCCCCTGCTCTAGGGGGATTAGACTATATGATCTCCAGAGGTCCTTCCAACCCCTATCATTCTGTGATTCTGCGAAACTGCAAGCTATGCTGTCTATCATTGCTAGTCACCAGACTATTTACTAACCAAAATGTCTTGCAATAGACCCTAGCAAGTTACCTTATGGTAAAAAGACAGAAATAAGCATCCTCAATACAGTGGAGACAACAGATGTCATCCTGAGGCAGGAAGGTAAATCAGATCAGCTGAGTCACCCTCTGAAATTCCCTGTCCCTCTGAACTGATTTAAAAGAGAGCATGGGGTGACTGTCTCAGACATAGTCATGGCTCAGATAAATCCCAGCCCATCTATTTGGTGGTCATTTTACTGAGTGAAAAGAGCTGACAAAGAACCTAGTTTTCCACTGCTCTGTGAAGAAGGTTGTGTTTCTGAAATGAAAGTAATAAACTATCAGCTATGGGAAACCACTGCTGCCTTCTGAATCTGGGACTATAGACTTGAAATCCATCTGTTAATGCTCTTTAATCCAAAAAAAGATGACCTGTTCAGTGGAAAAACCACCAAAGTCTTTCTATGGACTTCAGAGGGGAGTTAGTATTAAAAAAGGTTTTTCAGCAGAGAAAAGGCACAGTTTCAGACAAGGAGACGAAATTGCTTTATGAACACCATTAAATTTGGTTTTTTAATGATTATTTGGTAAAAGCAAGTTGCGCTAACGTAGTTCACTGCTCTTGTCGATATTACTGTTCCATGCATTTTCCTGGTGTGCATTCTGCACTTGGGAATGGAAATTACTCTGACTTAGTAACACCCTACTTCATGAGGAGTTCTGATTTCAGTGTAATGGTTCAAGAACTGTATTTATATATAGAATAATCTGGTAATGCAATAATACCATAATGATAGAAAAAATATAATATGTACATGTGCATGTATATGTGTCGCCCTCAGAGCCTCTCCTATATTCAGATTCTTTTGCTATATGTAGTATTGTGTTGGAGTAACCCTGCTGGGGAATGCTCAGACACTGCCTTACTGACTGTACACATTTTTCCTTGCTACTACACTCATTATTCACTGACCGTAGCAGCAGTAAGCCTTCCACCCAACACGGTTTACTAGAGACTCTTGTTTTCCTTTTGTGATCAATTCCTCAGGAGTCTAGAAGCTGTAAGGAGAGATGCTTTGAAACTTGATTTTCTTTTTGTCAAAGGGAGTTGTGCCTACCCTATTCACAGCAGTCAGTATCAGCAAATTTCCAGACCTGTCTATATTGTTTCCAGTCCTTGTGCTACTGAGAGATGTGAGACTCTATGACTATTATAAATAAACATTTTCAATTCTGTCATTTCACAGAGTTATATAAAAATAAAATGGCTTCTTAAGGGGATAACTAACTAATTAGAAGACAGAAAAACTCTTCACAAGGTAGACTGAAATTGTTCCCAAGCCCTACTAATGCAATTATATTTGTGTGTTTTGCCCTGTAGAGAGCTTAAAGACTCTGTGGCACAGGATACTCTATAAATAGTACAGGAATGATGCATCAGTTTCTACAGGGATGATGCATCAGTTGGCAAAACTTCATCTACCTTAACTATAAGATATTTCAAGCTGTTGTGTAAAGTCTAAAGGCTTGAATTTATTTGTTATCCAGTTCTTGCACAGTGCCTGCAAAATCTTTTTTGACCTTGAGAAACTCTGAGTTTGGGGTTTCAAACCCAAAGCTGGCAATAACAAGACTGGGAGATATGCGGGTGGGATATGTGAAAACTTGCACCTTTCAGTGCCTGATGATAAGACCATTTTATCAAGGAAAAGTCACTGATATCTGACATCTTCATTGTCATGTTAAGCAACGAGGGAGAACATCAGCCCATACAGGTGATTAACCTTCCCAGCTCCCCAGAGGGAAGCTGCTCACAAGCAAGGTCAAAGGCAGATGATAGCACAGCCTGAGAAAGCTGGCCTTGTCACCACTTGAAATCTACCTGTACAGTAGATAAATGTATATTTGGGAATGCAATGTTTTTTATTCTCCACTGAAGTGTGCATACTGTTCACATTTGATCCTGGGCAACTGGCTTTAGGTGGTCCTTCTTGAGCAGAGTAGTTGGAGTGGATGACTTCCAGAGGTCCCTTCCAACCTCGGGCCTTCTATGATTCTGTGATTATACTTGAAAATTACATAAACTCCCTACCATTTTTTTCCTTGAATTGAGTTAAAGAGTGGATTTTAAGTCCCTCTAAAGAAGGAACGTTTCTTCTAGCATCAGCCTGTGCTAGATTCCACTCTGTGTTGGGGTGATGACAATGTGCACAGTGCGTAAGTGTCATGTTGTTTATGGTACCATAACTTTTACTAAATGTGTGACAAATGCAATACAGTATGAAATATTGCGAACAACATAGTGCTTATCAGCTTAACAAGCTAAAATGTATCTGATGTTGTTATCTTTGCTTTTTATTTGTGGTTTGCGATTGGCCAGCCTGTTGTTATTGCAAGTTGGTTTTGCTGAATATTGAACTTAATATAGTTTGAGAGTGTTATTAAATATGATGCTTGGTCTATTAGTTTCATTTTAATATGTTGGACATCTCTTCATAAGGAGCTTTGTCTTGGTGTCCATTAGAGAGGAAGATTAGTTTCTAAGCAAGCTGCAGTGCTGCAAGCTACATTTTCTGAGAGAAAGAATGAAAAACAATTTAGGAAAATATATAGCTTGTCAATCCCTGCTTTTTCTAGTCTATGATGTGAAGGGTCTTTCAAAGACTGAACATCACATAGTTGGTATAAACAGGTCATGCTACATGCCACGAATTTTAGATTGCATGTCGTTTTCATTTATTTTTCCTTATTTTGAGTAGCATCCCTGAAGTTTAAGCATGAAAAAAAGCTAGTTGAAAAAGCCTAGTGGATTTATCACCCAGCAGGTATTTGGTGACAGCTTTTGCCTCAGGGATTATAACTCTTCTCTTGTCACTTTCTCCTTGAGCACAAGCTACACAGCCAGGGAATTTAAAATGCTAGCTAATGAGGGATTAGAAGCATGTAATTTTTAGAACACTTGTAATGTCAGGAGAAAAAATAATAGTGGGTTTCCTCTGTCATTCATGCCAACCCAATCTAAATTAGTTGGAGAGACTGCAATGAAGGACACTTCAGTTTAAAACTCTTATTTTCATGTCAGCTATGTGGCATTTCCTGGTCAATCTCTTTGTCTCCCGTGAAGAATGACAGGGCAAGTTCAGCTCTAGAGGTGGCTGAGAGCAGACTCGATTGCTTTTTGGGCTGCAGGATGAGATGCAGCACAAGGTGTAGGTGTGTGTTCACCACTGCCCTTGCTAATTGTGTGGTTTAGGCTCTTCCCATACAGATCTCCTAGTGGTAAGGACTAGAGATTTTGGTGAACATGGTTCCAGTTGATCTTTAAAAGGTCTTGGAGATGTGCCTTGACAAACAGCAAAGGACATGGCAAAAGTAACTCTAGAGCAGGTAGTAATCATAGAATCATAGAATGGCTCAGGTTGGAAAGGACCTTAGAGATCATTGAGTTCCAACCCCCCTGCCATGGGTAGGGACACCTCCCACTATACCAGGTTGCTCAAAGCCCAATCCAGCCTGGCCTTGAACACTTCCAGGGATGGGGCATCCACAACTTCCCTGGGCAACCTGTTTCAGTGTCTCACCACTCTCACAGTAAAGGATTTCTTTCTGGTGTCTAAATCTCCCTTCTTTCAGTTTGAAACCATTACCCCTCATCCTATTGCTACTCCCTGATAAAAAGTCTGTCCCCATATTTCCTGTAGGGCCCCTTTAAGTACTGAGAGACCTTAATAAGGTCTTCCCAGAGCCTTCTCTTCTCCAGGCTGAACAACCCTAACTCTCTCAGCCTGTCCTCACAGGAGAGGTGTTCCAACCCTCTGATCATCTTCGTGGCCCTCTGCTGGATGCGTTCCAACAGGTCCATGTCCTGTAATCTGCCAGGGATGGATCCATGGTGGACCTTGGACTGTAACCACCACCTCTGATATTCAAAGAATGTGAAACCTGCATCTAGCTTTGTCCTTTGGGGCAAAGATTTTTTGGAAAAGGTTTTACTGCTTTTTCTTAGTGGCAATATTAGTTTATTAATGTAGTGATAGTTTCAAAAGACTTTTTTTTCTCTCACCATTCTCACTATCCTTTTCTGTGTGACTGTGATCACTCTGTTCTGTGCTGTAGATACAAGTGAGGGTTATCTTTTAGGACTAAACACTCAGCTGCAACAAGAAGAAAAATGACACTGCATCCAAACTCTCATTAAGTATTTTGAACTAAATGAAAAGGCTGTTACCAGAAATGATACTCTTTTGGAATTTTTTTCTGCTATCTTCAAGGAAAAACTAGCTAAATTCACTGGGGATTTTAGATTCTAGGGGGTTTGGCAGACTTTGCTTTATCTTCACATCCCTTTTTTGCGGGTATTTCTTTTTTGGTATTTTTTGATGATATTAGCTCTCTTTGCTGAACAGGCTGTCTGAAGAGCTATCTGGCTACAAACTGTAATTCAGAGCTCTCTCAGGCTTATTTTTTTGTATCTTAGCAAAAAACTGGAATGTTTTTATTTTTATTTTTTTCCTGACCACTTTGATACAGTTTATGGATATGGTCTTATATTCCAGAAAGTACCTTTAATGACAAAGTTCCAGCGTGCCAGGTGTGAGTCTGGCGAGGACACAAACTACATTACATAGTGTTGGAACTGGTTGAAAAGGGTGATTGCTTCTGTCCTTTACCCCTCTTCTTTTTCAGGTGGAGGGTTTGAAAGTCTTTTCTGGGAAGGGAGGGAAAGATTCTAAACCCAAAACATCCCCATTCCCTTGTGCGTCTGACAAAGTGAAAACCAGGGCCCCTAGAGTAAATTTTTGAAAGATGATCTGTTCTCGTGGGTATTCTTTGAATCTCTTTTTCTAACTAAGCTCAGCCAGCACCTTCTCCAAGAGACAGCTCTGGCAGGAGTTGCACAGGGTGAGTACAGCTGGTTTTCCCCACACATCTGTGAAACCAACTCTTCACATTTCCAGGATGTGTGAGAGAGCTGTACTGTGCTTCTGCTTTTGAAAACAGAGTCTAAGGTCTATGTTAGTTCTTGTGTGTTTTCCCAGGGCTCTCTTTAGAGGACCGATGTTAAAAGTTATGAAGAGTTTTAGACATAGTAAGAGTTAAAATTGATAAAAGCATGAAGAGATGTTATTTTAAAAGAGCTCATCCTCCACACTGGTAAAGAAGAGCATTTTTAGCAAAGGAGGAAAAGAAAAGGTCTAGTAGCAGTGGCAAGGGGCAAACGACTTTGACCTTGAATTCATACATCATCCTTAATACCATGGTTCAAGCAAGTAGGATAAATAACTCCATGCCCTTTGGACACAGACTGCTGTGCACAGCGGGTACTTTCCAGCAATGTGGATATTCTGTCCAGTCTCCCCAGAGACACAAAGACTTTGGGCAGAGCTCAAACCCTCTTATAAACACAGTTGAGACTCCTTTGGTATTCAGCTGTTTTAGCTGACATGTGTACTAATTTATCTTTTTTAAAGTCTGTTCCGCTGGACTGCTGCCTGTATCTGGAGTGTGGAAAGGAGTTACACAGGAGTGCTCTGAACAGATAGATAAGCAAGTGCAGTCACCAAAAGCGGAGCCCTTTTGACAACTTCAGCATTTCCAAGCACTGATTACTGGCGGTGGCAATCATTTCTAATGTACTCCCTGCCTGTAGGTATTGACGTGTTTGTTCTCATTCTCAGTCTTTGTTTAGTGCTGATTACTGTGATCACTTTTTCTGTTGTAGGTTTGCACATCAGCAGTTTAATTACAAAGACAGTTCTCTCTTAAATGTCAGCTTGCTATATTTTTGCTGTCCCTGTAGCCATTAACGCCTTTGTACTGATTCACTGGCAGTTTTACGCAGTAGACCTTGCTACCAACCTTGACGTCGATATTATTTGTCCTTCTCATTTAAAACAGGAAAAAAGAAAAAGGACTCCTGTTTCTCCTGTAATACGAAAATGTTTGTGTCATGTTTATGTATGTACATGTACAGTTGTGTGTGAGGAAGATATATATTCACCAAAATCAGGGACATTTATTCTGATGAATGGCAGTATGGTTTTAGTGATTCATCAGGTCACGTCACATAGTCACTAAGCAACAAGATGTGATCTGACAACACTATCCTTTTTAAACTGTTTACTGGTTTCTTAGAAGTCCAAGTATTTTTTGCCCTGACCACAAAAAAACTAGCTGTGAAACAGTCCAATGCTTTTATTTTCACTGGTACTATGGTTGTTATTTAGGCTCTCTTCAGTTTGTCATCATTGTCCTCATCTCAGATATCCCAGAAGGCAAGTCAGAGTTGCTCCAGGTGGGAATTACAGCTACAAGAAATTAAAAATTCTGTCATTTTTGTCATGTTAGATTTTGTACCCTTCTAGCTCTTATCACTTATACATCAATGCTGACCAGTGACAGTCATTCACTGTGTCAATTCACTTATCAAATGACAAAGGTATTTTTAGCTTGGGTCATGATGGTAAAAAATAGCTGTGCTTTCATATGACCCAGACTGAAAAGGAACTAGTGACCCCAGTAGTAAATGATGGAAGTAGCCAGATACACTACCCCTGCAATCTGCTTGGTCCTTTTTCCAAGCCACCCCTTCTCAAAAGCTGCAAGATACTAATCTGAGATGAGCATTTTCCTCTTTATACAAGCAACAAGACATGTACTTTTTGAAGCAAATGGTTCACTCAAGGGCTACTCAGCCTTCAGGTGCCTTCCATTCTGTCTGCAGAAACATCTTGTGACTCACAGGAATGACTCCAACATACAGCCCTCTATTGCCTTGATGGAGACCCTGTAATGCAGAGGATTTGGTAGGATAGCTAATACAGCTCTAACTTGCTCAGAAATTTCCAGTTGTTTGTCTCTGCCTTCCTCTGTGTTCTCCCAAGCATTGGGACCATAGAAGTGCTGTTTTCTAATGGAGGGAGATCTGTGTGGGGACACTCACCTGCTCATCATAGTTGGAGAGCTTGTGGGTTTTACAGGAGCCCCTTGGCTTTGTGCCTTATGTGATAGGGAAAAGTTGAGAAACAAAAGGGAATGTTTTCTGTTTGAGGTCTGCTTGGGTCACTTGGTCAGAAGACACTTGCTCATCTTAACTGAGGCTAAGAATAAGGTAAATATTAATTCCAAGTAGCGTGCTGATGAACTGTGCATAGAATAGGGATGTGGCTAAAAATAGAATTGCTGCCTTCCAGTACTAAAAAAAAAAAAGATTAATAAAAGTTTTGAAGGGCAAGAGTAACTATTAACTTAAGCTGGCAGCCTTCCAGGCCTCACAGCCTTTGCTTCCAGTGCAGTGCAGTCCTGGTTCTGGTCAGGCTTTCTGAGCATTATTGGAGTATAAATGTCACCTAAATCAGAAACAAATTAGACAGCTCCCGTTGGCTTAAAAAGTAGAATCAGCTGCCCTAAAGGAAGAAGGGAAAATTTCCTTTAAACTAGAGGAATTTCACATTTCTTTCAAATGTGCAAATACTGGCATTGTCCTCAAATAGTGCTGTCTGGATGGGTGATAGGGAACATATTTGTATTAGTAGCTGCCAAAATTATTTCATTGCTGTGGTCTGTGCTACTTATCTTGCATACGTGTGTGCCACTGTGTGAAGCTGACCCAGGTGAGGTGACCTTGCCATGCCTCTGCCATGTCTCCTCCACTACCCCACGGCTGGGTCCCCTGCTACAGGCTGTGAAGGTGAGGGATGGTGGCAACTGCCCTGAGCATAACTTGTGTTGTGGGGGGCCAAGGAACCAAACAGGGAGTGCAAACCCGCTGACCCTGGTCTGAAAAGGTTAATAATTACAAGACGGTTTGTGTCATACCTTGCAGGGGAACAGTGCTTTGAGTGCGTCAAACAGCATGGTGTGGCAGCAACTTCCACATGCTCCCAGAGCAGTCGCTGCCTCCTAGTCCCCCCTAACCTCCTACCAGCAACATTTCAGGAGAGGTCATTAAGGTTTGCTTTCCTTAATGCAGCTCAAGTGAACAGCATCTTGTGGGGAGGTGCCTCTTTTTATGCATCCCCTCCCTGAAAAAACGCTATCAATACTGAATTGCTTCTTGTGTCTCATGACTTTTACAAGGTCATGTTAACTGCACCATACATCTCTGAAGAAAAATCAGGAAATAAATGTATTGGGTACGTAAGACTTGCTGCAAAGAGTGCTGTAAATCTGAGAGTACCTGTCTCTCCCCACAAATCAGAGGGGAAATCTAGTGCAGTGATGCTCAACTTGCCACAACCTCTCCTTCCTGCTTTCCTCACCCCTTCTTTTCAAAAGATGAAAAGTGAAATCCTGCCTCACTTTAAAAATAATTTTTTAAGTAGTTCTTTAGACAGGCTCTGTTGGGCTCAATTTATCAAAGCCCTATATTGCATACTTATCCCTTCTCAATTTAGCCCACTGATTGAAAGTCTTAGAGAAAGTATAAACTGGTATAATTTATATGCTGTAAACTGATGCAAATTTTATGCAGTGAGAAGCTCTAAATTGTTCCATTATGGATTCACTTCTACATTTATCTCCAGTGTTCAGAACATATATATATCTCGAAGGTGAGGAATCCAGAATTCGCTCTTTTACACCTGTAATAACTAGGAAAGAATTAGATTGGTTTGGATTGGATTGCATTGGATGGGACTGAAAGTACACAGCCAGTTTAAAATAGTAGGGTTTGTTCTGGAAAAGCAACAAGATCACAAAAGCAGCCATGTCAGCTCTAGTCCAGTTCAATAGATATCTGGCTGATGGATGATGCTACTAGGTCACAACCCACTAGTACCTCATTTGGAAAGTGAAAGAAAATTCTGGGTGCAATCCTGATCCCTGAGGCATGCTGTCTACATATTATTTCCATGTCAGGCCACAGGCTCCAGCATCTGTAATCACCCATCCTGCTGAGTGCAGTCCTTACCACCATTTTGTCCAGGGCCAACTTGCACTCTTAGGTATCTCTAGAGTTAGCATGGGCAGGGGATGATTGCCAAGAGGCTACTTGTCTGACACTACCTCATAGGGGACACCAAGGGAGTTTTAGGGTGACTGTGTGTTGGCATGCACCCCCAAGGCCAAGAAGAAGTTCCATGCACATTTAATTTGCTGGAGTGGTCGCAGTCACGGTGTGGGGACCACATCTGGTTACGTGGAATAATTTACAGATTTGCTGTAATCACCAGTGTAATTAACATTGGTTGCAAATTCCTCTGCATTTTCTGGGTCTTGCACACTGAAAATGGCTGTCACCACCCATCTTCCAAGAGGGAGCCGTGCTTCAGTGAGCTGATCGGGCCAGGCACAAAAACAGCTGTCATGAAAGACAAACCATCTGCCAAGCTCCTTCTTGGCCTTGATGGAGAAGATGTTTCAAAAAGACACTCCATAAGGGAGAGTTTACACAAGGGTTTTTATTTCTTTTTGGATTACCATGCAAATTTTAATAATGTTCCTCCTGCAGACAATTTTCTGGACGGAGGTGCAAGTATCTAGCATATATTAAAAAGAATCATTCAGTGGAGTTTTATCACTTCTCCTGGTGTTTTGTACTGATGAGCACTGAAAAAACATTTAAGAGATAACAGCAGAAAAGAAAAAGATGGTCTATTTTGTTCAACAGCAGAAAATGTTGCATGAATCCCTCTGCCTGTGCTTCAGGCTGGACTGGTGCCTCTGTCCATATTCACCCTGGACCAAAGCTTTCCTTCTGTCCAGACAATTTAAATCCTGGAGGGAGGAGAATGAAATTGGGTGGATCAGCAAAGGATGGTTACTTGATGAATAAGGCAGTAGTGGTTCCAATATTTAAATTGTTTTAGCTGTCACATATTTATCAAGTAGATGTGTTGGTCACTCAATGACTGCTGCGTACTTCCCTGTGGGCACTTCTTGTGTGGGTGCAAGCACAGCTCCCTCTGGGATTGCTAATTTGCAAAAGGTTTTATGTGAAATACATCACTGTAAGTGACACATAGGGATTTTGAGAAAAGTGTATGTATTTTAATCTAACGTTCTTGTCTTGTTTTTGCAAGCTCAGAACTCTTTCACATCTTTAGTGTCACAGCATTTGCTTGTGGTTGCTCTTTATTCTGGAGGAACACGTTGATGAAAAGAATCAGGCTCAAGTCCCAAAGCTCTTTGTCCTGTGCTGAAATCTCTATGGGTGCTAAATTGCCTCTCAGATATATCACCTTACTGTTTTAGTTGCTAGGAAATAATTTTTTTATTTAATTTTGACAAAGAACAAACAGTTAATGGAGATTAATTGGATGAGACAGAAGCAATTAATTTAAAATCCAAGAATTCAGAGGTCTGTTGGAGCAAGGATGTTGGTTGTAGCTGATAACATTTTGTAAAGTTGCAATTAGAATAAGACAAAAATTATACAAATTCAAAAAGATACTCTTCTTCGATCAGCAGGTTTTTTTTTCTTTTAATCCATACACAATATGTGTATGGATAGATATAACCACTCAGGAGGGATGACTGCCCATCTCTTGTATGTGTATACAACTACCCACAGCTACATGCATTCTAATCCTTAGTGAGACTTGCTGTTTGTGTCAAACACAGAACTGCTTTTGCTGCAGCCTGGAGCTTCCTAGGTTGTGCACAGCAAGCTTCCGAGGATGGAAAGATCTCAAGGGATGGAAGGCCCTCTCCCACACCTTATGTTTAATAAGGAATATGGTGGGGGGATAGAACTGAGAGATGGACATGCTCCATGTCCTTCCCTACCCACCAAACCTGCTCATGAGAAAAGCCAGTGCTTTGGTCTGGGAAAGAGCAGCACTGCTTATAATGCCTCTCCCTCCACCACTGTCTTTTCCCAATAGAGAGGCTCAAGCATGGCAGCACTTGTGGTGCTACTTGTGCCTCTCCATTAATCCTGGTGAATCTGAGGCACAAGATGGGTCCTGCCAGTGTGGCTCCCCATGAGGCACTTATGAAGGTAAATGAGTCTGCCCCAATTAGCTTGGTTGTAAGTCCAAGGTTAGAAAACCTGCTGCTGCAGGATATTATATTCTTGGAAGTGTCTCCTATGGGTGAGGAGGAAGCCACTGAGTCTCGCTCCAGTCTCCGTCTTGAGAGTGTCTGGGTGAAATGAAAGTGCCTCAGTAACAAGCAACATTAATGTCTTTAATCCGTGTCTTTGCTTTCTGGAGTTAACTGGTACATATTGTACTGAAAACCAGTGTCTCAGTGACAGGAAGAGGGATGAAATCAGTCTCGCTGATGGTAGCTCAGCTGGTACATTTATTACTCCCAGGTGTCTGTGAACTCTCAGTTTGTGGATGTCTGACTGCTCAGAAATCAGGTCCAGAGCTCCTCAGTTTGGTATTTTAAGAGAAATTGACATTGATTTTGAATGTCTTAGTCCATAAATTTGAATCCTGAGAATTTGCTTCAGAAAAAACCTCAGACATATATGTAAGCAGAGCCAATAATTTTGACAGCCTTTCCAAGCTGAGCTGTACTTGCTTGGCACTCAGAGCTGTAATAAACTTAAACTGTCCACAGACACATCCCACAGACCACTGTAATAGGAGACAGATAGATAAAGGAAAAAAAAATATGGATCAGGGCAAAATGCAGAAATTTGAAAGGGGTCAGTGACAGGGAGTGATGGTGAAGTGCTACTGTGGTAACCAGTGTGTAACCACATGTCTCTAGAGGGATGAATTTAAATCTTGCTGGGGTTTCATCACAGGCCTGATTTGTGTGTGCCTCAAAACAGCTGACAAATACTGCCTAGCAAAGATCCAGAGTCAGAGTAATAGGAGCACTGGCAAACCTCCGTGGACACCCTCCTTGATGCCTACCTGGCACTTGCTAGTATTGATACAACAAAGGGCCTGCTGCTGTTCCCCACCCCTGCCTCAACACACGAGAAAATGAATGGGGACTGGAATTAAATTCATGTCTTATACAAACCCATGGAAAATCTGACTCAGCCCAAACACAGAACTAGAGAAGGCAGTTTAGCCCTGCCAGCATAGCTCATGTTTCAAGATAACTGTCAAGGTCTGGGAGTAATTTGTTCCTCCAATATTGGACACAGGAGCCCTCGGTTGCTGGGTCTGAAAGGCTTGACAAAATCTTGTTCTGATGTCAAGGAGCAAGGCAGATTCCCCTCCAAACTGCATGACTGTTGAGAGGAATGATTTGCTCTCTCTCACCTTTGAATGCTCATATTTTACCTTATTGTATGAGTATTTAGTTCTTTTAGTTCTGAGAGGGTACAAATTTGATATGAAAAAAGGGAGAGAAAGTGGTGGGGAGGGAAGTCTCTTCAGCAGCTTGCATCTCCCACACAAGGTCAGAAACTAGTTGCTGTGCTGCACTGGGAGCTGTGAATTCCCATTTCTGCCTTGTGGAAGCACAATTGGGAGTTCACAGTTCTCTCCCTTGGCTTTAATTTCAGATGGAACTGGTCTGTTCCTAGGTCATGGGGACCTGACTGATATCTAGGGTGATGCCATGTGTAGGATGTTCATTCCTAGAGGGCAGTAGGAGAAAAAGCCTAGTGTGTATTAGGAACTTCTGACCTTCTAGATTTTTTAACGTATATTAATTTTATTTTTTTTTGCAAGTACGTGTGTGTGATTTTAAAACTAAGTTAATGAATTTGCAAAACTTGAAAGTATATTTTGATTTCATAAGGAAATACTTAATGTACAATCTGGTATTTTTGTATTTAAAAAAATACCTTTAATTAAAGCAGAAGGCATTATATGTTTTCTGTTAAAAGGGGGAGAAAAAAGTAATGTAAACCTCCAAGATTTCAGCATGCTTTTTGCTTTATAAGCAATGCAATATTGGTAGTCAAGCCATGCCCTCCTCAGTAAGCATCCAGGTTTCTCTTTTAAAGAAATTGACATTGTTTTTCATTGGGTTTCTTGAAGAGTTCAGGAAGGGGGATGTTCATTGATTTCCCATGCCTACCTTCACATTTGGATTATTTACTGATAACTCCCTTAAGATTGTCTTCCCTGGAAACATTCAAGGTGAGGCTTGACGAGGCCCTGGGCAACCTGGTCTAGTTATGACTGCAGGAGGGTCAGACTAGATGACCTTTGAAGGTCCCTTCCGGACCAGATGATTCTATGATTCTATAAGATTTGGTTGAGGTTAGAGATTGCTTCAAAAGTCTAACTGGTTCCCTAGAATTTCGCCCCAAGTGTGGCTGGAAGTCTCAATACAGTAGTTGCCCTAAAGGATTTCTTGCCCATCTCCTTTTAGGTTAAGTTTGGCAACATACACCAAGAACAACCTTGGCATCAGAGAATCATAGAATCACCCATATTGGAAGGGACCTTTAAGATCACCAAGTCCACTATTGCCCTAACACTGCTAAGTCCATCACTAAACCATGTCCCTAAGCACCATGTGTACCTGTCTTTTTTAAACACCTCTGGGGATGGTGATTCAACCACTTCCCTGGGCAGCCTGTTCTAATGTTTGTTAACCCTTTCTGTGAAGAAATTTTTCCCAATATCCATCCTAAACCTCCCCTGGTGAAACTTGAGGCTGTTTCTGCTTTGGGATTACTGATTTCAGCCCTAGCTTAAAACCAGAACTGAAATACTGTGTGAATATTCTGAAATACTGTGTGAATATTCATAATCAGTAAGAATTCTTTCTTCTCTGCTGGGTGAAAAGATGTTGTCTCCCAGTTTGAGCATGCACAGTCCAGGAGTCTCCTCTGTGGTCTGAAACAGGGTTGGAGCAGCTGGGAGGTGCCTGTGTTCTTTGAAAAGCCCTCTAAATACCTCAAGATACACCGTGGTAAAGTGTATGGTCAATGTCATGCTGCTCTCCATAGGTCAACAAAGAAACTGTAAATTTCCAAAATTGCTGAGAAAGGATGTGCTTGTGGCAAAGGTGGTGCAATCTGCTGTGGCAGCTTTGGGTTTTCTCCTCTTTTACCGGGGATTTCCTGTAAGACCACAGATAATTGCCTATGTAATTTACCATTGGTAATTAATTTCTATAAACTTTTTGGGCTTTAGTAGCAGACATGAAAAATCGGAAATATACCACTACTTTTCTTCTGGCCTTTGTCTATTTGAATTGAAAGCCTTCGGAACCGAGACCATTTTTGCTCTTTATGTATAGGTAGACTCTTATAAAGGCCTTCCAGTCTCAGCTGAGATGCAGCAGCATTGCTGCACCACAAATATTTACCAATTATTTACAGTAATTGAGGCGCTGAAACAAGGCAAAGACTATTCTGGGAAAGAAAAACTTGCTATCAGTTGGCTGGATTGTTTGTACTGGCTGGCGTAACAGTGCAAAGTGGAATTATTTTGCTTTGCAGAATTGTTCCTGTAACTAAGGAAACCTCAGAGCAGCTACTGACTTGTTAATTTGTTTGATACTTAAATTTTCTGGAAGCAACAAAGAAAATAAGTTTGGGGAAACTAGAAGATCAAACTGGGCACATTAATTGTTTCTCTGGCTTTTCTTTATAACTGAGATATCCTGCATGCCTCAGCAAATTATTGTTGAAACGTCTGAAGTATTAACGTAAAAAACTTTAATTGAAAATATATCTCCTGAGAATTTAAGTTCTTCAGCTGTGGGCTCAGACCTCCAAGATTTTCATACATATTGCTGAGGGCTAGAGCACCGGGACACATAATCTTCTGCAGAGGATGATGCAAATAATTCCTTTTTATAAAAATTATCCAGTTGTCAGAGTCCCCTCCCCACTGGGCTTGGTAAAGCACCAAAGCAGATACATTCTTGCCCTAAAGAATGTTCTTTTTATTAGCATGAAATATGTGGAGAGAGAGAAAGAGATGCCAAATCTGAGCAGAGCAGTGAGCAGAATCCTCACAGTTTGGCTCAATTATCTAATCTTTTCCAGGTTTTGTTTATTCTTTACTCTTGGGTTATTGTACAAAAGTGGGGTTTATGAAATTGCACCAGCTTTCCTTCAGTATGCCTGCCTACAATATCTCAAAGATACCATGTTTCTGAAAGTTTCAGGGAGAACTGAGTAAGTTTGAGAAGAGCAGAGACCTAAGTTTTGTCCCCTGTAAAGGGAAAGGCAGGAATAAGAGAGAACCTCAGCACATAGGTTTGGGGAAAGTTACCATAAAAGCATGCCTCCTAAATATATTTGGGCTGGGTTTTCCAAAAAGGCTCAGCAATACATCTGGACATAGAAACAAAAATGTAAACTGATATTTTTTAGTTACTAAAAATTCACTAATCTTTTTTTCCTTATTTTATTTTTTTTAAACTCATAAAAAGTTTTTGATTCAGTTTGGAGTGAAACTTTAAGGGCTGAGCTCTGAAACTTTCCATGGCATTCTAGGAACTTTGGGATTCAAACACTGTTGAAAACCCAACTGTTTCAGGTACTCAACTGATCTGCTCTGAAAAGTCATTTAGATTACCAGATGTCCTCATTCATCTGGAATGTAGGTCCTCATCCTGGCAGCCCAAAGACTTTATTTGAAAAGCTGTTTTAAAGCAGATTTTCCCCATTTTCTTCCTGATAGGCATCAGTTTCCAACTGGACAGAACCGAAATGATCTTCACTATAAAATTTGGTTCAGGAAATATTTTCATGATGGGACTTATGATCTCACACAGAGGTCTGTCCTTTGAGATGTAGTCAAGGCTGTAGCCATGCCCTAGATGCTCCAATATTGTTTTTCTCTTTAATTTGTCTACTTCAGATGAATATTTTGTAGTATTTGAAAAGATACCAGACAGAGCAGTTGTCAGCCATCAAACAATGTTTTTTCTAATGAAGTTCCTCAGGAATCAATACTAACTGTGCATCTAGCCAAAAATTTTATCAGCATTCTGGAAGTAAACCATAAATAAAATCAGAGGATTTGTGAAGTACTATTGATGAAAGCAGATCAGCCACATTCAGCAATGTGAAATATGTGGTGACTACAGTAAAGTGTCACTCAAAAAACTTGTTTTCTTCTAGGAAATGCAGAGCTTTATAATTAGAAATAAGAAATTTAGCCTTTTACCTGTATATGGAAATAGGAGCTGCGAAAATATGGTGTAAATTGTCAAGCAGCTATTTAGGTACAACACTGTGATAAAGAAGGCTAATACAATTAACAAATGTAGGATAAAGAATGACAGTATGAGACGGTGATTTTTATTGTGCTTGTGGCTTTATTGAGACTGATATGGGAAGGCTGCATCCTCTGGGCAGTATTCTTAGAGGATCTGCAAAACTCAAAACCTCTGGAAAGGAGCATGAGGCGAGGACAAGGGGCTCAGCTTCAGCAAGGGACATTTTGGCTTATCCTAAGAAAATGTTTTGTTTTTTTACAGTGGTGGTGATCAAATGTTGGTACAGGCTGCCCAGAGATGTGATTGGATGCCTGCCCATGTAGATATTCAAACCTCAGCTGGAGACAGCCTTGAGGAGTCTGCTCTCCCTTTGAAGGCCATCCTGGCTTAAACAGGGGCTGGAAAAGGGACCTTTGGGGTCCTTTCCAGTCGCAACTCTTTCATAAGCTATGGTTTGTAGCCTGCAAAAATGTTTTATACTGAGACAGAATAAGGTTTTTGACTCAGGTCTTTTTTGACTCAGGTTAAAAAACCAGGTTTTTTAACCAGGTTGTCTTAATGGTCAAGTGAACATACTTTCACTGTGAAAATACCTATGCTAAGGATGGGATTTGGTAGTACTCCATTTTAACTTAAGGGACCCAAATTTAAGTTTCCACAACAGTGTCTACATATAAGCTTCCTATCACTAGCCATGACCAATGGTAACAGAGAAGGTCTAGAAATATAGGTCAAATGTAGATGTCTACTTGCAAGTGTTTAAAGTTTGCCAGGGTTAAATTCTACTATAAAATGCTCCTCAGTCTAGTAGAGGCTTCAAAAGAGCTGTTGTGTGGAAGCTGAAGCCAGTCAAACTGTAAATAAGGAACATATTTTTAACAGGAAGGATGATTCCCCCATTGGAGTCAATTCGCCTTGTCTTATATTCTCAGCTCAAAACTGGACTGTTTTAGGAAAGAAATACATCAAACATTAAATAAATCAAACCTTGTTTGATAACAAGAATCAACACTGACACATGAGCTCAGAGACAGTCTCATGGTTCCCTTTAGTCTGAATTTCTTCATATCTAAAAATGAAAACATTAGTTACTGCTGTCTTGTACAACCAGAAGCATAGGTTTTTGCAGCCAGTTCTAGCTCCCGTGTTGATGTGAGCTAGTCTATGCTTGGCCACACTACCTCAATTAAAGACCTCCACTAGAAGAAGATGAACTAAATTAAATGGTCCCCTGCCCTCTCCACCTTGATGCAATTTGCCTGCTATCTGGCAAAAGAGAGTGCGACACATTTATGCTAGTGGGAAATTTCATTCCAGTAGACAAATCATTGTATGCAGTTATGACTTGTCTTTTACAATGAACATGTATCTTGGATCTGGTGGTTTGAAAGGTAAAACCAAGGAGATTTCTTCCCAAGAAAGCACAGTTATCTGATCTGGGAAATTACGTTAACATCTTGGGTAAGACATTCAAACTTGGGACGAGGATATCCTTGTCTACCATTCCCCCTAAAACAGGGATTACAAGCTCTTTAGGACCATCCTTCTCAGTGCTGGGCTCACTTGTGAAATGGAGCTATCATAAATAATCACACCAGATGCAAATTCATTGACTTTAAATGGTCAGATGGCCTTGACCACATGCTTTTTAGTCCACTATTCTGACTCTGTCAGAAGCCAAAATCTGGCTTCGTGGGAAAGTGCAGATTTCATATTGTTCCCCACAGAGGAAGGTATAAACTCTTTTAATTCTAGAAGTTAATTCTGAAGTCTAATTCTGAGACTTATAGTCTCAGTAATTTTGTAGGTGCTTTGTGGCCTAGAGCATGATAATTCCTATTGTTTAAAAAAAAAGAAATCTGTCTAATATAGATATGGATATAGTCATTATTTTAATACATCTCTAATCTTATTATATTTTTAAAATCTAATATGTTATTTTCCTCCTTAGCAACTTCAAATTCCTCAGTTTATTTATGATAAAGTACTTCTTATGGCAATACAAATGTGATGCCTTTCAATGACATTATAATGCCCCTTAGTTTTGATCTTGGAGGGAGTCCTGCTTTCCCTTCTCTTTTTTCCTTTCAGGGTTTTTTTTTTCTTTTCTTTTTTGCATTGGATATTTGCCAATATTCTGTCAAATGGTAGGCTTTAGGCATGACAGACATCTTCAATAACAGTCAGGGGTTGGTGCTGTGTGACCCCAGAGATGAATCTGACTTAATCCTTCCTGTTTCATGCAGGTATGGATATTTGTAACACCCAGCTGTCACAGGACGCTTTTTATCAGCAGACCTCAGAGCACTTTACAAATTATCTTTTTTTGTCATCTTCTCTGGTTCTCTTTCATAGGAAGTGAAATGCAGAGAAGTAAAGTGACAGAGTTTTCTCCAGGTTGGATCCTAAATAATGTCCCTCTGGAAAATGGTTAATATCGCTGTTCCATTGCAAAGATAGTTTTCTTTGAACCCAAAAGCCCCATTTGGGTGAGCTAGAAAAATCCTGTTAGAAGACAGGCCCTGACATAAATGTCAAACCTCTGATTTAAAGCATCTGGTAGATCATAATTATGGGAAATATCCCCTTTTAATTCCATCTGTGTAGGGGTTGGGCTGTTAAAGAAACCTATGAAGGTGAGAAGGGTTACCAATCTAGGTGATTCTGTGGTTTAAGGGCCAGAGCTTAAGGTTTGGCATCATGCTATGCTTGGCTTGCTTTCCAGTTCTACTTTTAACCTGTACTGTAAATATGAACCAGCCTTTTAACCCTCCTATAACTGTATTTTCACACTGAAGAAATGTGAGTAGTATTTCCAATATTTTAAGAAGCTCTATGAAATCCTTCGCTTGTAAGACATCAGAGGTCAGTAACTGTGTTTGTTGTTTGGTTGTATTTTTGCACAATGATTTATAGAAAACAGTGGGTAATGCAAAGCAGTTAATTCTCATAAATATGTAGCTCATAAATATCTATAACCAAGTAATAAAAGAAAGATTCAGATTTATTGAGGATCATAGGAGAGATGGAACAGGCTGCTGTTTCCTATTTAGTACACTTGGTTTAAAAGAAATGTGGTGGTTTAATTTGTGTGTATGAAGTATGCCTGACATTTTCTTTTCATTTTGAACTGTAGGATATAAGAGAGCAATATTTCTCTTTCTGGTGTTTTTGAGACTTCATTTGCCCAATTTTAGATGTGATGAACTAGGAAATACTATTTGCTGTTTTCTAGAACCATTTTGTTTAGCTGCTTTTATAAAACTCCTATCACAATTCACAGATTTTGTCTATTATGGAAATGTCATTAAAGTCTGTGAGCTTTAAAAAGCATCTGTACTTAAGAAAGAAAAGAAATACCATATAATAACAAATGCAACAACAAAGCACAAAATGGACATGGTAGAAGTACAATACATACTCTTTGCAGTAATGTGCAAATGAGTTATGGTTTAATTTCCTGAGGATGAGCAGAAGTTTAACATTTTGAAGATAAATTACTGTTTTCTGTGATTTTTTTCAAAGTAAAATCTTAAGAAATATACCCAGAAGGCTTACCAAAGATTGGTTTAAAGACTAAATATCTATAAAATTCCTTTTGCATTGTAGTCAGTGAACCAGGACAACACTGAGAAAAACAAGTCCAAGACCTGTATGCAAAGTGTGTGCAAAGTGTGTACAAAGTGTGTTTAGCTTCAGTGATTACTGGGACTCTGAACCACTGTCATCTCATTAATTGTTAACTTGGTTAAATACATTTCAGGCTACTTCAAAAATAAAATAAAAAAAAAAATGCTTGTAGTGTTCTCTGACCTGCTCTAAACATTAACATTCATATAGCTGATGTGAAGGGATGTACAGTGAGATCCTTCAGAATAGTTCAGGTCATGACTGAAGGGCTATCTAGTTTGCTTTGGAGGCTGTGCACTTCAAATCACTTCGAAAATCCTTTGTGGCTGAGAGCAACATTTGCATTGTAGAGTGCTTGATGCTACATATGGACGGTCTGTTCCCAGTGCAAGGGGTGAACATAGGACTGGGGTCCTCAATGAGCTCATATTTTTGAGGAACAAACATTTTTGAATCAGTGCTTCATGGATGTTTTCCAAAATATACAAGTGCATTTGATTTGCATGAACTAAAAGTGAAAATTGAGGCATTCTTTAAGAGTCTGTCTTGTTTTCTCTCCTGGGTCAACTAGAAATCTCTTGCTGGGACTAGGGTGATAGCCTATACCTCTGTGCCTAGATCTCTGGGACAAATGCCTAATATATGGACAGAGCTGCTAATATATGGCCAGGGATATTGTCTTGCAAAGAGGAAATGACTTGCAGTAGTGGAAAAGCCTAACATCCTGTTCTGAGCCATTTCAACATAAAACTTTCTATACCTGAACTATATTGAAATTTCATATGCAGTAATTTTTACAACTATGCTGCGTGGAGAACAATAGATTTGTTCTTGGTGTTCACGGTGCCTTATCAAAAGTTAAGAACTCCAAAGGCCTAATTATATGGAAAAAAAAAAAGACATTTCAATTTATATATATACTGGATGCAAGGACACTGCATATTCTAGCTAGTCCCTTCAAGCTTTAAAATCTGGCAGTTAGACAGATTTTTTTCCTTATCTTCGTTAAAGAAGCTATTTTGGATTAGAAACTGCATAGCGTTCAATTTTTCTTGGTCCATACAGAATACCTACAGAGCTTCTTCATATGTGAATGAATCCTCCTATGTATCTTCTCTACATAGGCAGTGGGATTGAAGGCACCCTCAGCAAGCTTGCAGATGACACCAAACCGAGAGGTACAGTTGATACTGTAGAAGGAACAGATGCCATCCAGAGGGACCTGGAGACCAGAGAAGTGGGCCTGTGTGAGGCTCATGAGGTTCAACAAGGAAACGAAGATTTATATATATATACATATATATATGCGTTGTTATTTTTAATTTCATTTTCAGTACTGTACATATTTCTTTTTTCCACTTACTGGTCTCAATCAGAATAGAATAGAATCACAATAATAGAATCACAATAATCACAATAGAAGAACAATATGAATATACCACAGAATTAAACCTTTTAATTGTATCTTAGAATGAAGACTCAATAATTTTTGATTTTTGGTAGTGAAATGTTCTCCCTGGTCAGGCAGAAGAGCATATATGTGGAATATTTTGTTGGCAGCCCAGTTGGTCTGCTTTAGATGGACAGTTTTTTAAACTGTTACAGAATGTCTCTCTAGAAAAAAAAGGAAAAAAAAAGCAAGCCTCAGTAGCTCAGAGTGTCTCATTTTCACCACTGAACTGGTCAGAGCTCACTGCTAGAGGCAAAACCCTGACACCATGACAGCCACAGGCAAACCCCTGCCCATGCCCACAGGCATGACAGCAACAGCTCTGCCATGACACCAGAAACCTACGCAGGTGAAGTATCTTGATGGACTGTGCTTTGGGGCTTGAGATTGTCCTAATGGTGTCTTCTCCTTAGTGTGATTATGGATGCTTCATCTCCCTTAAATATGTAAGCATTTTTATTTCAGTTATGTAATATTTGTGTGAGGAAATAAGAAAACTCCTCAGCCTTGAGAATTTTTCAATGTTACATTTCGCTACTGTCCAGTCAGATAGTGCTGTGTGAGCAGTGGTCCAATTTCCATCTGCCACTGGGGAAGGTAAAAGAAAAGAAAACATTAGAACTGAGACATTAAGAAAGATGTGAAGTCTTGGAGGTTTATTCTTTAATTTCATGAACATTCATTTCTGTTATTTTATGGCGAGCACTCCCAAGGATTTATATATATATACATATATATATGCAATGTTATTTTTAATGTCTTATCATTTTTCTAAGAAATATTTTCAACTACTTCTCACAATTTCCCTATTCAATTTTCTTTAATTTGTAATCTGTTTTGGAGGAATATTAAAGGAACTAGACAGGGATTAAGATTTCACTGTGGGCTCCAAAACCCCAGAAGATGATTGTTTTGCCCAGGAGACTTGCAGCCTGAGTAAGAAGGCCTGAAAGCACATGGTAGTCATCTGTGAGATTTCTGTGGTTTGGGGTTGTAATCCCATAAGGATCACACATTTCATTGCTATTGTGCACATTCACAGCACATTTCACTAGCGTTAGCCTAATTGCATCCTGAAACCAAATTACTTTCCCTTCTCATCTGCAGGACACGTAAACGACCTACCTGAACAATTCTTGATTTTATTCTGCCCCATGGATTAGCTGGAGAAGTAACTATTCTAAAAGTCACTTTCATGTCAAGTGATTTTCTGATTTCTTTTCATACATCAAAGTACCGGGTTTTGATCCAGAACCTAGACCAGTACTGGAATCTTAAATTTACTCACTATCTGCCCTGGATGTCAAAGTTCCCTGAGGGCCGTGAAATGTTTTGCCAGTCCTGACGATTGCTCACTAGCTCTTTCAGATAAAATTAATTACTCTCATGCTTCCAAAAGAGTAATTCTTTATAATGTCCAGATGTGGTTTGTCTTTTTGTTCGTGCTGACTACTGCTTTTTCCCCAGTAGATTCAGGGGACATAAACAAAAAGTCTTATTATAATAAGCCATGGCTGCCCCTGTATGAAGTCCAAGTTTGTTAGAAATTGCAGGCCAAATTTTAAGGGCGCTCAACATGATGAGACTGAGTGAATCCAAAAGCATCACAAAGATGGTAACAAAAATGATAACAGGAAGCTATTTCAACTAATGCTGTAATTTCTGGTAGAGATCTGGAGAGATGTTCTATTTTTCTCTTTTCTGTCATCTTTCAGAATAGCTAATCAGGAGATGGAAGAAGAATGTATACACAGCCCAATTTCAAATGTTTAGCTCTCTAATATCCTTCCCCTACTGATACTGAGCATTTTTCTGCTTTTTGTATAACATTTTTTCCAGCACAAATCATAACACAGTAGCAATCAGGCTTCACTACTGAATTTCCTTTTTCCCACTCTTGGGCACAAGCACAGAGTATGCAAAACAGAGAATGAAAAGCAAGAATTGTCCTGCTACTAATGGAGCAGGCAGGTGGTAACCCCACGTCCAGTTCCTAATGTGTATGGGTGATAGAGAAAGGCTATAATCATCCAAGTCAGAATAAAGTGTCTTTGAACAAACTAGTCTCTGAATGGTGCAAAACAATGGTTGCCTGGCAATCTTTTTAAGCTTTTGATACTGCTAATTTTCTATGTGTTTTTCACACAGCACCATTCTTAGATAATTACTGTAGCTGGTGCCATGGAAAGAAATCTTTAAATTGTATATGTTAGATGGTTTTGCTGATGAGATTGCCTGCTAGCAATCTTCTTATTGTCCTGTGATGATTCCAAGTCATTGTTTCAGACAGTGAACATGATCTGGAAGCCTGGGAGTTACTTGATCAGAGTTCTGATTTTGGCAACAGCAAAACATATTGCAAAACATTATGTGAATGGCAAAAATCCACTGTCTTCCCATATTACTGGCTATTCGGTGGAGAAATGACAAGAAAAGATGTCTACCTCAAGCAGATGTTGTATTACTGTAAAGGAAGGTAAAAGTTTCTGCAGTCAAGATGTGAAGATATGGAGATGGTTATCTGGGTAATTACTAGTTTTCCTACAGAATATACTGAACCTTGCTGTAGTAGATAATTATCACCTGAGCTACTGTTTCTTTGAATTTCCTTACCTGCCAAATGCTGCTGTGGCTGACACACACAGTTTTTTAATAAACTTCATTTTTCACATTTTTTCTCCTGCCATATGCTTCCATCTCATTTTCCTTGCCATTTTGTCATCCAGATCTCACCTGTCCATCTCCCCTTTCTTCCTTTCCTCACACCTGTTTTTTTTCCTTGCCTTTCCCTCCTTTGTAATGTTCTCTTTCTATTTTTCTTCATAGTATTTTGTCGTCTCTCCCTTTCTTGTCTTTCACCTTCCTGCTTTCTTCTTTCTGCCACTATATTGTATCCCTCTTCTTTCTCTCTACTCAGTATGTTAATAAAACATTTGACCATTTAAATATTTTCTGTCTCTGCTCTTCAGGCTTCTGAATGATTGCAATAGTTCTACCAAAACTTAATTACCACATCAAAGAGGAGCTGTCCTCATTTAGGCAGGATTTCAGCATTTTCAGATATTTTTTAACATGCTTGACCTAATTAGAAAGCCCATTTAAAATGATACTTTGACAGAACCAGGAAGAAATTGTACAAGTTGTTGCCAGGATATTGAACATGTCTTACACAGAATTTGAGAAATATGAAAATGTCAGAAATTTTATTGAAAACATGTCTCATATAAAGAACTTCCAAGTTGTAAGTGTTGAAATAATAGTGATGGTTAGATATAATAACATCCCACTTTTATGGTAATAACATATACTTTCTCTAACAGGTAAATATGATCATTTTAATGTAATAAGCAATAATCCTGTGTCAAGACCTGTAACCACTATACTTTATGACAGTGAACATTATTTTATGATCTATGTGCAACAAACCCACATTTTTCCATCACATATTTTTTTATGGCCTCCTTGTTCCTAATGAGGTAAATTCACTTTCTGCAGAGTCCACACAAGAACTGTATATAATAAACTGGTGAGTGCTATGATTTCCCTTCTGTGAGTATAAGTTGTTACATTCTCCAGCTATTAAGTCTTTGTATGTAAGCTTTTGCTGTAACTGCTTGTTATTTTAACTCTGGGTTTAAGCAGTGTGACCAGTAAATAATTGGTACTTCAGGTCCCTTCCAGTCCTATTTATGAGATGGTGAGTCTGTAGTTACTAAATCTTTGTTAAAATGAAGATTGGCAGTAAAATGAAACATTTTAACAATCACTCCTATTAATCAGTAGAATAATTCACTTAGGAAAATGGTGAATTCAAAACCACAGGGGAATTACAATCAAGACTACAGGTTCTTCTGCAGAGGGATACTTGGCCTGACAGTCATAGCTTATTAAGCACAAAGAAAAATTTCTTCTTCAGCAGGAAACTCTCTAGTGTGTGTTGTGTAAGAGACCAGCACGTTGGGATCTCCCTGACCTTAAAAACTACAGGCAGCAACTTCTTCTGGCTTAATTCTGTTGGTCTGGATGGAGTTAACTGAGCAGAGAATTTATTACTCCATCCAGTTTCCTTAATCCCTAGGAATATGTGGATGCCCCAAAGTTATGTCTTAAAACTCCACAGCATATCTTTGGTGTATAAATAAGACAGGCTGCTGTGAGAGTGAAGAACCTGACCTGCTCCCTCCCTTCTCCTGCAGCTGAGCTCCATGGGGCAGTATGTATCCTGGCTCGCGTATTTGCAAATCCCTGAGATAATGAATTATAAAGCTGATATTTTTCAGACCTTTTTTATTCTCTGCCTAGGATTTATTTGAATCTGCTATTAGAAGAAGTTAAAAAGGTAGTAAGAACTCTTTTTCTCTTCTCTTTTCTCTTTTCTCTTCTCTTTTTTTTTTTTTTCAGTGAACAGTTCTATAGCTGGAAGAAATGACTAGGAGACAAAAATTGAATGTGGGAGAAAATTAGAACCAACTTAATAATGTTGTAACTCTGTGAACACTACACTACCTTTGAGTAGACTACAGTAGGGTATGTTGTCTGTCACACTTTCTGTTTGTGCAATAACTGTTTAATAAAGAATGCCCTAGGGAGGTCATATTCAGAAGAAAGGCAGGCTGTGCCATGTATGGGCTCATAGCTAATTTAACTGCATAGTAAATATGCACTTTGGAGGGAGATTATGAAATTACAATACATGTTACTTTCACTGGTCATAGTAGGATCCCTGTATCTTCCAATGTGCCAGATCAATAAATCAGAGATTGAATAAGCCTCATTGAATATGTTTCTTGGCTCCATTCATTATTTCATGAAGTCCTTGGGCATCTGTTTACTGCCTCCAACTCAAGGGGTAGCAGATCACTAATATGAAACAGAGCACTTTCATGCCAAACAGCCTGAAGCCAAATGGCTCTGGATTATGTATGGTATTCCCAAGCAGAATGATGATTTCTTGACTTGCAAAACCTAACAGAAATGGGCCTTTGTTTGAGTGGACCCTGCAGGTATGACAATGTTTTAAGTTTTCAATAATGCATTTCAAGATGCCATTCAAAGTCTTGTGGAACTTACCATATAAATTTGGGTTTTTTTCAGTATTTTCTACCTCTTTCTCTATGTGTTGGCTGATGCAATGTGTTCTCTGGCTAAGGAAAAAATACTCCACAAATGGCTGCTTCTTGGTGGTCTTGTGTTTCATTTGTGATCACTGAGCTTGCTTCACATCTTTAAGTTAAATTCTGGTTGTTTTAATAAAGCAACCACTACTGACTAGAGGCTTTCCTTGTCTGTCCTGAGATGTCTGTCTTATTTGGCGTATAAATTACCAGCATTTCCTCTCTTCTTGGCCCCTTAGCACAAATGAGTGACACGTGAACAACATATTCTCTTGTGACTTTCTGATCATTACATACAGCAGCAGGAGCACAAACAGAAAACCCCCATGTAGATAGCAAAAATCCCATAAAGTCTTTAAAAACACCCTTGTTTTGTACTATATAAGATGCATATCAATAAAGGCAATCCTTTTGCTGGTAGAGTGGAGGGTTTTCCAAGAAATACAGAGGACAACTAAATATAATTCATTAAATACCATTAAAATAAATAGAGGATTTTGGTATCATTTTGAGCAGTAGCTGCATTTTGAGATTAGCTGCAGGGAGCAACTTATGCAAGAAATGATACCGCATATTATGGGATCCATTAAAGTAAATGGTGTTACTATTCCATTAATTTAAATTGGAAATTAGGATTGTAGAGATTTTGCTTCCAGCAAACACACAGGGACACTTCTTTTAGAAACTAAGGACCTTGGACCGTTCTAAGCAAAATACCTCCCATTTGGGAGACTGGTGGTCATGAACTGAGTACCCTCATTTTCCATTGGTTCACAGTCAGCTGGAGGTGCTCAGCATCCCTCAGTGAAACATTAGGTGGCTGTAAAAATAAGACCTTGTGCTCCAGAGATATGTTTGGGACATAAGTCTTTTCAGAGACGAGTAAAGATATTTGTAGAGGTTTCCAGGAATGAGCAGGTTTTGATAGTGTGATAATCCTGGTGGCAGAGTATTCGTGTTCACTCGTTGGATTTTAACAAGTGCCAATTGAAGAAAGTGGTTTGTGACTTCCCCAGAATTCACTTTGAAAGTTGCTGCCTTAAAGTATAGCCTGTCTCACTGAGTGGTAAACTTATTAGCCAGTATGAGAGAAATAGATCTTTCAGTGTTGTGCAAATGGACTCTGGGAACACACAGCAGATGTAACACCACAACAGACATAGTTCTTAGACAGACAGCAGAATTTGTCATTGCTGCTGATTAAATCTTGAGTTTCTCCATAGTTCTCCATAGTAGATATGAGGCAATACAATCTCAATAATTAAAACAATTGAATGCATTTTACAATAGTATTTCTACTATTTCTTTACTACTTGTATTACAGTAGCATCCATACCCTAGAACTTTACTGTGCTAGATACTGTGCAAATCTGTGAGAAAAAAAATGTTGCTTTTATATACGCAAGTATTGTTTTACTGTTTGAACAGGAAAACAGATTGCTTAGAGATCAAGTAGAATCTGACTCCCTGGAACGATTCAAAACTCAACCGGGCAAAGCACTGTGCAACCTGCTCCCACTTTGAAGCCTTAAGCAGTGGGCTCAGAGGTCTCTTCCAACAGAAGTATTGTATGACGCTACTCTATACTCCAAGTTATAGATAATTATACACTTCTATTATAATCTAAAGGGCATACAAAAAGATACTTACAATGTATTTTGTTTCACAGGTGTTTGAGGTGTGTAGGAAAAAAAGAAGAGTAATTTTCAGAACTCATGTTTCTGCTTACCCAGTAATCCTCATCATATTTCTTGATTTCTCTTACAAACTCATGTCTAGTCAGGCTGCACTAACTTTCACAGAATAAACTTCTTAAGGTGCAAAAAATAGAGCAAGCCAGTCCAGAAAAATTCCTCTTGACCACCTCTCAGCTGCAGATGGAACTTTTTCCTATTTGTGGCTTAAACATGGCAATAAACTCTTTGTTTTGCCATGTTTAGGGATTTTTTTTTCAGAGCGGCTTGTTGATCACATGAATTTCCAGCAAAATAAAATCAGATTGAAAATAAATGTCCCCCTGATCTGAGATATGAAGGGGTTCTCCTGCTGTGAGGCTGTTCCATGTCCCATAGATTCTTTCTCTGTGAGTCTGCACTAATTAGGAGGATCTGCTTTATTTGCATCCCCTTCACAAGATCAGGAAGGCAAGACTACAGAAACATCAGATGATTAAGAGTGCTCTTGGATTTGAAATTCTTGTATGTCTCAGATATACTACCAATAGTATTAGTTGCTTACACCTGCTTCTGTACGTGGCAGGTATTTGATGCTGATGCCAAGAAGATACTGTACCATACATAGAGAAGTTTGCAGTCTAAACACCTTTAGGACCCTCAGGGTAGTTTTGTCTTAGTGCCACAAATCTCTTTTTCTTAACTGTTGAGGAAGAAACAGAAAGTAGAATGGTGTGTGAGAAGTCATGAAAACCCTTCCACCACTTCTCAAACCATTTTGTTTTAGATTGCCAAAACACAACTTTGTTATGATTTTCCTACATTGCTTTGGGAAATAGAAAACCAGTGGTTTAATGCCAACTATAATTTTAATTGACTCCGGTGTAAGTTGAGAAAACCTCTACAAAGTTATTCTTTCTAGTAATTCTGTGTAATGGAGCAGAGCTGGGAATAGCCTTTTTCTCAAGTGGGTCTGTAAGTCAAAAAGCTGCAACAGAAAATGTAGAAGTTTATACCCGTTCACCATTACTACTGGAAGACTCCAGAGCTCTGTTATGTATTTCCCTACTTCCAGTAGGAATGCATATGTATGATGTTACACCTCCTCAAGGACACTAGAAGCCATAGGCTTCACACTGTTCTCAATTCAGCGAAACTCATGCTCATTTTACACCAGAGGAAAATTCATATTCTCTCTGGGTTAGGATATAGTTAAGTTGCAAATATGAGACATTTTTAGTGCTTTTTGCTGTTTCTCAAAATATTTTTCTTAATCACTTGTTTCATGCCAATAGTGGCTATATTTAGTCCATTTTATTCCACATGGATGGGAATTTATGGTTCCCACAGCTCTACAACAGATGGCCAAAGTTTGCCAAAATGCTGGCAAATGCATTAGTTAGACTGGAATCAAAGTTGTCTGCAAACACTACTGCTTTGCTATTATTTGTCGCAACTGTGGTGGCTTTTTATGCTTTGATGCATTAGGGAAAAAAAGCAAAACTGCAAAACATAATGAAAAACTCTTAAAAAATGCACAGATGCCATTTTAATCTCAGTAAGTTTCCCCGTTGTACTTCCAAACAAAACTAAAAGAGTTTACGGGAAATGCTGCTTGCAGTGGCTTAGCTACTGAAATTAATGGGACTGTAATACCATTCAGCTGTTTGAAAATGGAATTTATCTTATCAGACTCTTTGGGTGTAAAGAAATGCATTAGGCAGAGTACATCTTGCAAAAGGCTTCCATTGTAATGAATGTGGTATTCATTATTTTTCCTAGACAAGTTTATTTTAGAAAAAGAAAATGAATACAAATGGATTATTCAAAGTCATTTGTGAATTCACTCAATATTTTGAAAGGATAAGAAAAATGTCATGGCCATTGCCAGATAAAATGGATATCTTTAATATTACAGAAATATGGTTATACAACATAGGCCGATCTATTTCCTGTCCCTTACTACAATTTGCCAAGTTGCTGAGGACCTGTGACTCTCTATTTCATCTTAGCCATGGAGTGCAGCTTCCTTCTTCAGAAGTACACTAATAAAAGACCTGTTTGCATTTCAGGCTCTGGTCAGCACAGTTTTTACACACTTGCCTTTTACACAAGCAGGTAAGGAAGGGAGGGGATGGGAGTTGTGTCTGCCACCTCAATTTGAGCTTTGGCTGGTGGGGAAGGAGAATACCTCATGGGCTGGACAACAGCAGTTAGCTATGTTCTTCTTTGGAGAAGATAGAAGATAGACCTCTTCCTGAGCCTTCTGCTCTGTGCAGCTCAAACACTTGCTTAGCTTTAAATGCATCCTGTCCCACGTGTACAGCATAAAGCTGCAAAAATGAAGTGGGGTGAGTGGAAATAAGAAAAGAAAGGGAAAGCGGAGGTAGTCAAAAAGTGTCAAAAGCCAATTTTCTGTATGTGATTCATCCAATTAACATTTTTGTATGATTCTGTGGGAATAAATGAGGACTCAGGTCTCAGTCCTTTAATACAAAGAATATAAAGATCCCTGACTGTTAGAGCTTCTTGACATGGGGTCTCCTTGGTGGCATTGGGGGTAAAAAGCTGTCTTTCAGTATAAACCTCTGCAGCAATTCTCAGCTGTGTTTAGCCTTGAGAGGTGCAATGGCAGAACTGCATAAGTCAACCAATTTGCTGGTTCAGAGCCAAAAAGGTGAAAAGAATCACTAGTTTATATCAATCAGAACCCCAACACCACCTTTTTATTCTATTGTCACTGAACAAAATGGGTCAAGTGTAACAAAATCTAAGCAATGAGGCCATCAATTCACAGCAGTGAAGGAGATGAGAGCTTTTGTAAAGCTCCAGTGGCTGAGTCTAACGAAAAAGACACCCCACTTTCAAAGCCTTCCCACATTTAAAACCATCTCCCTCTTCCCGTCCCAGAAGAACAGCTCCAACACAATGCTATTACATATCCCAGGTGGGCTGCTCTCATTTTGTAAGAGGTGTCCCATAGGATATAACAGGCACCTACAGCTGCTGAAGCAAAATTTGGAACTCACATAACCTTCAAGTATGTATTTAATCTCCTAGGTCACCGAGAGAGGTGACAGCTAGATGGTATGTGGAAGGTGGAGCACCAACTTTGTAGTTTCTGCTTTGCCAAATGGAAATCTGTTTTGTCAAAGTGGAACAGTTTCAACAAAGTAAGATATCTCCGCATTGGTCTCAGCCTTCCTCCTGAAAACTCAATAAAATTCTAAGCAGAAATTGCTCAGTATTGTTGTCTAAAAAACTTCTTAGACATTGGCCTCTGGGCTTATCTTCCTTTAACCATACCCCTTGCCAATGTTGCTATTAATAAAGCATTCATAAGATATCTTTACGACTCCATTTATGGGCTCCTTACATTTGTCAGATGTTCTCTTTTTATTTACACATTTCCTATATATTTTGGCTTCATTTTGAGTGATGGTGCAGAGTAAAAGTTTGAAGTGGCATGTTCAAAATGTTACAACAGTATTAAAAGGCAAAATGAGGTGTGCTATTATCAGATATCAACTCCCCAGAACCCCACTGTGGCTTACACAGAATTACAGAATCATAATCACATCCAACACTCCTGCCA
>BJBW01010355.1:0-53691 GCA_004320125.1 Scolopax mira | reverse complement strand
GAGCGGTGCGGTCGGGTGCGCTCCGGGTGCTTCGGCAAGCGGCGGGATCGCGATCGCGGTTGTATACTCCTTTGTCTGTGTTATTGTTATTTTCTGTGGCCTGTGCTGTTTTGTTAAATTACTTTTGTCTCAACCCACGAGTTTCAGTTTCAATTTTTCCCCCCCCCCGGCCACGCCGCTGGTGGGGGACTCTGATTTGTACAAGTGACTGCCACGTGGTCCTTTGTTCCCATCTACGGCCAAACCACGACAATCACTCAGGCTGGTATCACTTCAAGAGTCTAGAAGAAATGAAAGTGAGCAACCAAAGTAAACGTATATTTTAGTATTAAACCATTTAAATTAAAGTTTCAAAGCAGTAGGGGGTAGTGAAAGTAATGTTCGCTTATTAAAAAGGATGCTAGAGGCTTAAAGAGGGCTAGGAGCTCCCCATATCCTGGTCTTACCTCAGTAACAGGGAAGGGCAGAGGGGACATCAATGACAGAGAAAAGAAAGGGAAAAGGCAATTTGTTATGAAGAATAGGCAGATATGGCCAAATCCACAAACCACTGTAGTATTTGTCAGTGCAATTGAGCCAAATAAGATGAGCAGGGGAATCTGGGGTCAAACCAAGCATATTACTCTCAGAACAGCTGTAACACAAAAGCTGAAGAATAACAGTGGTTTTCCAAAAAGACCTTTCAAACAGGCTGTCCTCAGGGTGATATTTGGGCAATATTCCAGAGATGGAGTGGAACAGACTTCTGTACACTTTAGGAAAGAAAGTATGATATTAGATGTGCGTTTACTCTTGGCACATATACTGCAGGATCACAGCAAGGAGTCCTAAAACCAGAGCTGCTCCAGCTGCTGGGCATAGGATTCATCTGACTAAAGGAAGATATCCACACCTGACCTCTCCATATCATCAGTGGCTTTCTAGCCAACAGCTATCTGCCAATATATTCTATGGGATGCCTGCCAGAATGTGGGCCAGACATCACACCCTTAAAGTGCCATTTTCTCTTCCATGACTATAAAGATATCATGGATTGACCAAGTCAAACATAAACCACATATATAAATTCTTTTCCAGCTTTTACATTCTAAAAATGAAATCCCACACAGACTGACACCATTGCTTTCAAGGCACTGTTTTTTCCCCACTGCAAATATGTATCAAACCTGTATAGAAATTACAGGCCAGATTCACAGCAAACCAGAGTCCTGCTTGCAGCATGTCAGCTGCTCTGCAGTATTGAGGGATGTCAAGTGAAGATTACAGACCAGTCATTTCAAAGGCAGCCCATACCCAAAAGGCAAATTCCTGAGCTTTTCAATGAAGGATCAGCTGCTAATTGCAGAGGTTTACCATTCTCACCTCCTTCATGAAGAGCAGCAAGGAAGTTTTGCAGGGAGGACAGACTGAAAACACCAGACCACTGGGGTACTTTTCTAGAACACTATTATCCACTCAGCCAGGGGTGAAGCTCCAGGAGGGACACCAAAACCTTCTAACCTATTTTTCTCTCTAGTCAGACATTAAAATACAGCAACTGTTTCCCCATGGAAGATAGTGCTGTGAAGACAGCTGGATTTTCACTCCACAGCTGAATCCTGCTGAGACCATGGAAGGGTAAAGGAACGGATTCTCTTGCAGAGGTCAACCTAGCTCATGAGTTATCAAGCCTCTAGGCAAGCTGATTTACAGGTTCTATGCACATTATTTATTTGTAGTAATAAAATAAAATGAAATAAAAAAAAAAAACCCACAACACATTTTTGTGACTCTAGTTTCTTAAGATGGGCACAATTCCATCACGAGAACAGATGTTGCAGTGACCTCAGTGTAACATGAAAAGGCTATTTTAGCTGACACGGGTACAGAGCTGGCAGATGAAACCACACAACAAGTACAGGCACAAGATCAGCCTGCAGATCACAAGCCACGTGCTACATTGCAAAACCCTGAAGTCGATGGCACAATCACAGTCACGGATTCAGATCTTGCTGGAGTTTCACAGACATCAAAATTTACCAGTCTCTAAGTTTAGGATTCAAACAAAGTAAGAAGCTAATAAGATTTTTTAGAGACAACCGCCTTTCACTGCTTCTCTCCTAAATTTCTGAGCAAACAATCCTTGTATTCCCTTGAATTTTGGCTACCAGATCTGTCAGGTCAGTTAAACAGTTTGAAGGGGTCAGGCCAAAACTCAAAATGGTAATCCAAGGCCATTTAACTTCAGGGGTGAAGTTCACCACTTGCTGTGCTACTCTTAGCAATTTCAGTCCATCATTTCAGCAACCCAATGCTACACCAAGAGAATCACAGACATCAAATGCTCACCTGAGACTCCAGGATGTGCAACCCACATAAGCACCTCTCAGTGTAGGACAGGATTCAGCTAACCTCAGCAAAACCCCCAGCACTGCTCAATTGATAAGAGAGGATGTGCTGGAACTTGTTGGTCACAGGCCCTGGGGTGGGCAAGATAAAAGCCTTGTTTAGAAGGAACAGATAGTGCTGATTACTTAGAATAATAGCTGGTGAGTTACTCTGTAAAAGAGGAAGTATTGATCTTGTGCAAGATAGGCTTAGGAAAAGATGTTTTGTGTTAGCATTAGCATTAACCTATCTATGAACGCCTAATGTAGAAAGTGAACCAATCAGCTTAGAACACACTACCTTAAGACTGGTATAAATGTATGTGGAAAATTGTAATAAAATCGACATCTTTTATTGTCCTGTCTCTCAATTGCGGCATCTCAGTGCTCTTTGCTCTCTAACTCTAGTCTCCAAAACTCTGTACTGAGCAGACCCCAGAGGCTACAGATTTCCACAAAGTTCCATACAATATTGTGTGAGCTGGAGGCACCAATATAATCTCCTCATGGATGTCCTTCCGTGCTCAAGTAGAAGAGCGACTCCAGGATCTTGATGTGTCAAAGAGGATCACTTAGGGCAAATCTGCCAGGTCTTCTGCACAGGTGTGCTAGTGAAGAGTATTTAATTATATAGAATTTAATTACACCATCCCCACCTTGACAGGCTGGGGTCAAGGTCATTTAGATGATAGTCAATACAGCTGAGAGCACCCTCTTTGCTAATGCAGGAAACTATCTGGCTGTTTGCTTTGGTCCTGAGGAATTCTCTGCCTGTTTTCCACACAATTAATTCAGGCCCCTTATGCAAACCTCAGGTCTCAAGAATTTATGTGTGTGCCGTTTCTAGGCATGCTTTTTCAGACTTGAAAAGATTTCAATACTTCAACACTTGACATTTCTTTATCATCTTTCTTGCAAAGAGACCAAAGTGATCTAAAACAACATGTATGTTTCATAGGACTGCTATAAACTCCATATAATTATTTCCATTTTAGCCACTGGGGAAGCTAAGAAGTGACGTGCCTAAAATGAAGAAGCACCAGAACCCGTAACAGAAATCTGGAGCTCTGACTCTGAATTCTAATCTATCTGTTAAATATTCTGGGTCCTACAAGGATTTAATAAACTTCGTAGAAAGAAAGTTAAAAAAAAAAAAAAAAGAAGCATCTATTACATAAGGAATTGTATTTTTTCATTATTTCTCTTCTGGTTATCCAGAGAGAGCAGCCTCCAGTGGATAGGGTAGTGAGCTTAAGAGACTCAGATTCATCCTTGGCCTTCCACAACTACTCTGATCAAGCCAGAGTCCCTGTAGATATTTATTT
The DNA here is from genome assembly GCA_004320125.1 of Scolopax mira. Classification (NCBI taxonomy): domain Eukaryota; kingdom Metazoa; phylum Chordata; class Aves; order Charadriiformes; family Scolopacidae; genus Scolopax; species Scolopax mira. Next base: position 50,000 of record BJBW01010355.1, on the reverse strand, counting down.
CATGGACAATAACATTAATGATAACATTAGTTACTCACTAACTAAAGTACACAGTGAGCAAGTGTATTGTTGGAATGCATCGCAGCAAATTATTAAGTACTATTGAACATCTGCATGCCAGGACGAAGTTAAAATTATCCTTTGCTTTAGTTGAAGTTATCTCGATCTATCAGAAACTATTTCTTGAAGCTTTCTTTCTGCAGAGCTTTTTCTTCAGCACTCTGCAGCTCTGCACTTATGCTTAAGTGAAATGATTGTATCCTACCAGCTCTTTTGAGCAGGATAATTGGCAATTACTTATTTTTGACATATGCAGGAAATCTAGTAAAGCATAATTCAAATTCTGTTACCGGTGATGAACTCCTTTTGCAGAACAGTGCATTACAGTGCTCATCTCCACTGCCAATATCCCTGGCAGTTTTAATTCAAATCTCAGAAGTATTATGCGCGACACATTGTTTCTTATCTGCAAGTTCCATGCTAGCGAAATTCTTTTGTTGTGTAACCTCAAATGCTTTTCCTACACTTTTTGAAACTCCTGCAACACTTGACTGGTTAAAAAGAAAACTGAAATGATTTCACCTTGTTCCTCTTTATTTTCATGGCTGAAGCTTTCCGTATAATGTGTATCAATGCTCTTGTTATAAACAAATATATCTAGCCATGCAAATTGCCAAACAGCAGCTAATCTTACTAAGGCAATTTTTAATAAGCATACAAACAAAACTGCCCACAGATATGCCTGGTGGAGCTCTACCTAGAAACCAGAGTGATGGGCTCATTACAAAAAGATTGCACATTAGATATACCACTCCCTCAGAGGGAACAACATGTGAGAGCGGATTGTCTGTATAAATTTAGAAAAAATAATTTTGCCACTGGTAAATTATTCCTTGGTATATTAGATATAACAGGTATGCAGCATGTTATTGTATCTTAGCTGCATCCAAACCTTGAAGGAATATTCTGAGTATTAAATCATTCAATGGCTGAATAAAACCTCATTACTTTTGTAAAACTGAAGTTGATTTGGAGATTGCAGAACAGAGGGAACCTGGAATTTTACAATTTGCAGTTAGTGAAAGTGTTCTTACTTTTGTTTCTTTCTGAAGAAATTAAGAGACTTATTGGAAAAGAAAATATTGGAAGTTACATTGAAGAGATTTGAATTTTTATACTATTTCTTCAAATCCCAGTCTTAAAAAGGACCCATGCAAATCTCAATAACATTTCTAGGGAGAAGTTGGTGCATAGACCCAGAATACTATTCCACCCAACTCCAGCTGAAGATGAATAAGTAAGACTAAGTAGAGAGGATTTTGTCCTCAGTGTGGTGTCTAAAGAGAAATTCTCGCTCTTCGGAAATATCAGGGACATCTTTTAGAAGTACAAGCAGCACAAGATCATATATACTTTATTTTAAAATAGAGTACCACATTTCTAATATAATGGTTATTGAGAATTTCTGTACAATTTAATGATGTGGTGTGTGAATTTATTGATCTGATAGTCTAAATACTTTTTAAAAAATTCACTCAATTATAAGCTATTGGATTTTGTAATGATGTCATTTTTAAAGCTTACCATTATCACTGCAATAAAAAAGAAGCCATTTCTAATTAGATTTTCTTAATGTGATACTGTTAATTATGAATCAATTTTCTCTTTTCCCCTGCTATTCTAAATGAGTTAGGTGATGTTTCATTTTTGTACAAGTAGAGGTTAATTTTCACTGGCAAGGAAGCAGAGATGTTGTACAAAAAGTTTATGAAAACCTCCTTAGGCAACTTTGTCAGATCACCTCTGTGTTGACTTTCAGCATCATTAGCATTCAAGCCCCAAGCTTCAGCTCTAATGCATGTTGAAAGATTTGCAATATTACAGAAACCTGCGAAGAGTGTGAAACTTTTTTCTTTAATGAGCATGGATTGCACGACAGCACAGCACTGTCGTTCAGCAGCAGAGTTGTTGCAATGAGGCGCTTCACAAAAAATAAATTAATGTCAGCTACTACCAAAGTGATTTGTAATGGTGATATTAGTGCTGGTCAGTAGAGATAAAGGAAGGACCTTTGATCATGGGACCTTTGTGAGCTTATGGTAGGACACAATGCACCCTGTCTCTGCATACTTGCCCCCCACTCAGTCATTCACAACTTGATCCGGAGATAGAGAAACACCTTGAGGGGTGAAGACTCTGTTTGGTCTTAATTTTCAAATTTCAAATTAATTTTCCAAGTTGCATGTGCTCAGCGAGTACCAGTTTCTGGGTAAGCACTGGGAAAAGCACTGGGAAAAGAAAAGGAAAGGTGAAAGAAGGGGAGAAAGTTTCATGCCATGATGCTGGCATCACAGATTGATCCATCCATCCCATTTAGCCAAGTCAATTTACTGGAGTCCTCTAGCCTGTTCCGCGTTGTTCAAGGAACAGTGGAAGAGAAATATTGATTAAATTGCAGCAGAAGCTGTTGGCATCCTGGTGTGTCTGGAAATTTGGAAGGGTTAAATGTAAAGACAGCATTCTGGCCAGTTGCTAGGAGACAGTGTCCCTGCCATGGCATCATGTATCAGCCTCTGACAGGCTGTTCCAACAGCACAATAATCTTATGAGTCACCAGTTGCATGTGCCATCATCACTTAGTGTAGAGAAAACAGCTCTCATCTGAAGGTGAAAAGCACTCCAGCCCTTTCATGTGTATTCTTGGATGAATTAATTTTTTAAAATTAATACGTTATTTAATGTGGTTTGCCTCAGGCCTCAGTAAAGTCTACAAAGCCCAGCAAAGGTGTAGAGATCATCTTTATTTATGCAAAAGGAGCAGGACTGATGCAGCATTCATGGCAGTCTGGAGGACACCTACTCTGAGCATGAGTGAATGTCAGATCAAACTGACTGGCAGAATTTCTGGTCCAAAGATCTTGAAGTCAAAAAGCACCAAGGGATGCCAAGCAATAGCAGGAAGCCATAAAAAAATGAGTGACATATGGATTATTAATAGCAGTGCCTGCACAGTATAAAGCAAGCCACACTTTGAGAAAGATGTCAGTGCGAACAAGGTTGTGTCTGGGCAGAAGATGGAAGGATGTGCTACGCCACTGGGTTAGTCCTGTTAATTTTGAAATACTTGATGCCGTCTTAAAATAAAATCAAATTGAATGGCTGCTGCTTGTATTACTCCTACTGAATCTGGCAGGAAAAATTAATCCTGTGTAGAAACACTCACAAAGGAGTTTAAAGATAGGAAATCATTTAAATATTTGTGATTGCTTATGTTAAGAGAGCAAGCACAGTCTTGTCTTTAAGGAATACATGACAAATTTGGGTGTTTGTCTCAGTTTTGCTTTACCACATTTGAGAAATCACTTCTCCCTGTGGCTCTGCTGTTCATCCATAAGGCAAGGATATTGATGTTTCCTCTCATATTCTTTGTCTGAGCTTTTTAGATTATAAATTCTGCAGGGCCAGGACATTTCTTTATCTTTATCATTAATGTAATATGCCAGGGCTTTTAAAGCATTAATGGATTATACCTTCACTGCACCTTTCACACTAAACACTAATAATAAACTCCATTTTGGAGATGGAGTTGAAACATAGCTCAAATTAACTGATGTACCCAAGGTCACACAAGAAGACCACGTCCACATCAAGGCACCAACCTCAAGTTTTGACCTACACTTTATCATAAAACCCCAGAAAACAGGTGTGAAAGAGCCTGGGAGAGGTTATTTTGTCTAACTGTCTTTCCAAAAACCTAAGTAAACTCCCCATAGGCCATTCCTGAAAGAATTTCATCCAGGATGTCTTGAAACACCTCCAGTAATGTGGATCCCACAGTACTGAAAGGTGACCCTATCTCTGCTTTGCTTAACATTGCTGTTATTTCCTAATGTTGGATGTCAATCACATATTACTGATCACAAAGCCATGCTTCGTAAACTCTTTTCAAACTCTTTTAATTGAGGCCTCCTTACAGTGTTAATACTTCCCATGTGAAGACATATTGCACAATGATTTAAATGAAATTCTACAGCAATTCATTATTTTCTACCGCTGTAACTTGTGTCCCTAGCCTGTCATCCTTTCACCTGTGCAAGTCTGGCTCTTCTTCAGGCTGGTGAAAACCATTTCCCTCAGTCTTTCCTCACACAGCCCCTTTCCCAGCCCTTGACCATCTTGGTGACCTCTCCTAGACCCGTTCCAGTTTATCAATGTCCTCCTTTTAACAGGGATCTCCAAACTGGATGCAGTAGTCCAGATGAGCTCTCACAAGTGGTTAACACAAGGGGAAGACCAGTAATAAAGTGCAGAGAAATTATACAAAAATGAAAGGCAATGGAGGAAGAATTCTGCATCTGGCCTAGTTAGAGGAGTCTGTTAGATAAATAATCAGGTGGTCAACATCATTGCTTTGATGAGAACTATTTTCAACACAATGAAAATGTTCTTGATGTGTTTCTCTTTTTTTTTTTTCCCAACAAATATTAATTTTTAATAACAAATGACTGAAATTAAAAACTGATGTTTTGACTTTGGAGGACTGGCCATTTTACCTATGGGTGACCTGGACTACACACAGTAACCAGGTGATTTATTTTGTGACAGACAGGAGGACAGGAGGAGACATGCTCCAGGCGAAGACAGAAAACAATAAAGCACCATGTAGCTCTGCCAAAGAGAAGATATGCAGCTCAATGCTTTCCATGAGGCATTACAGTGTTGATTATAAATATATATTTTTGTTTTCATTTCAAAATAAATGAAAATGGACTCCACACCCTCACATACACACACAAAAAAAAATAAATCAGTGGCACAGATTTTTTCCTAAATCATCTTTTTAAATACTATTAGGCAAATATAATACCAGGCTAATTTTGCTGATGAATTCTTAATGGTTTTGGCTCATGATTATACTTCCAATGCCAGATTAAGTCAATAGGATTAGGCCCATTATGTCTCTCACGTTTCTGTTCTGCACAGTTCAACTTCAATAAAATATATTTTACGGATATTTACCTGTCTCTGAGGGGTGGTATAAGGATAAATTCAGCAATGTTATCACAGCTGAAAATATAGCTGAAATTTTCAAAGCCACCTAGTGGATTTTGATGTACCATTCCCATTAATGTCAGTGAGAAGTGTATATCTCAGAAATCTCATTTGTAAAGCAGTGCAATACATGAAGAATATTGACGAACACAAAATTTAAGTAGGGAATATAAGGAGATATAACCAAATTAGTATTCCATTTAGACATTATATTCATAATTTTTATGTCCTTATACGGACTACAGGAAATGAAATCAGTAAAATGTGAATAGTTTTTTCTAATTACGCTGTTAAAATAAAAACTAATCATATTATTTTTGGAGATCAAATCTTATAATCGCCTCATTAATATTCTCTCTTCTTCTCAGGATGATCACATTTCCTTCATGTTTTTATTAAATTAGGGGATTCTAGAACCAATTGTACAAATTGGCCTAATCTCCTCAACAATGATCCTGTACAGTATATTTGGGAACTTCTGCAATTTACATCTTGACAGGAAAGAACTTCTGAAGAGATTAATTTGCTCTTTTTGAAAAGTCTGGCTGTTGTGTTATATTTAAATAAATTGGAAAGTGGAAACACACAATTCTTGGCTTCTGTAAATTGTTTTCCACAAGGGAAGCAAAGAAGAAAGCAGCAGCAAATAGATAAAAACAAACAAAAAAACCCCAACAAACACCCCAAACAAAACAAATCCATGTTGGTTTCAATAAGTGTGTGACATACAAAAAAGAGACACAGAATAGCCTCTGCTGGTGGATTCAAGGGACAAGTACACAGTCCCCTTACTTCTTGAAGAAATCAGGAAATAGCTTTCCTAACCGCATACTGCTTACTGGTCCTGACTCTTCCAGAGCTGCCCAGTTCATTCTATCATTTTTGCATAAGCTGTCATTCTACAGTTGACCTACCTGAAATTTTACTTCTAAAAGCAGATGAACAGTTGAAGGCGATTCTACAAAGTCTCTTATTTTGAGCCTATTTAATCAGGAACCAAGCCAAGCAAAATCTAAACTGTAAGATATCCAAGATGCCCAACACTCCATTTCTTATCCTGTTCCATGAAAAATGATTTTTCAAACATATTATGTGATTAGGACTAATCTACAGCAATCCTTTCCATAAGAAGATGGCAGCTGACAGAGTACAACTGGGTAAATGAAATTTTCTATCAATCTTGTGCCTTTAGCAGCTGGTCTGGGTATGCTGACAGTCCTGTTCTAAGACAAGCTTAATGAGCTCCCTATTCCTCTTCTGTTGTTACATTCTGAGCTATAACATGCTCGAGAGGGACTGCAAGGGAAAAGATGGTGCAAAGCTTCTCAATGAGATGCCATGCTGACCCCTTTCCATTAGCAACACGTTAAAACTTCAGTTGGACTGACACTGTGGTTATATTCTACATACCTCTGGTCCTGAACCATAGTATCTCTTAGAGGTCCTCTAAAGCTTGGTGTCTCCACACTCTTCTCAACCCCAGGAAGATGTGCAGCATATGAGCCTGCAGCTCTGGTCATATAATTACATCTCAATGAAAAAAGTATAGGGTAACATCAGACTGCAAGTGATGGGAATGCAGAATTCTCAGTTGGTAGCATTTCATCCTAAATCTTCCCTAGTGTGAAAGACCACTCAAGTCACAGAGAAACAAGTTCCTAAAATATAGTTTAAGCAGTAATCCTTATTAGTATACTGTGCTTATAATATTTTGTAGACTAATAAACATAAAGACTAAGTAATAGAGAAACAAGGCTCCCATTATATTAAGCATTAATTGAATAATGATATGTTTTAATAAGTGCTTATATCCTAATTCACAAAGTTTATGAAGATTTGGATACCCTCCAAAATTGTTTGTCCAGCCACACTGGAAGCCAAACTTCAAGAGAGTTTAATAAGTACACTCTGATGACTTTTAACCAATAGCTCTCCTGGAAATGCAGAAAAGCTCTGAAATTCTAAGATAAAAATGAAACAATCTTTGCCACAAAACAAAATACCATTTTTATAACTTTTTCAAAAGTATAAATTATCTCTTGCATTTTTTCTGGTAAGTATAGCTCCCTGAATGAATATGCTAAAATGACTAAACCAAATTATCAGAAGCAATGAAAATCCATAACAAAAGAAATGAGAATGCAGCAGGGAAGGAGGACATTTTCAGCACATCACTGAGAAACCACTAGTAAATTAAAAAAAAATCAATGAAAGATTGTTTTCAAGTAATAACTGCTAATCTAACTCATGAGACATTAACATGCACTGGTTTTCAACTACTTAAATGCTTATTTCACAGGTGAGGATAACTCATACTAATGGTATGATTCTACTAATGGGATCCCCTTGGTTTCTATCAGAGTGGGAAGTATGTGAATCCATAAAAGGGAAAGGGGAGAAGTTTAATACATTACTCAGAATGGTGCCAATGAAATTAGAATTCTGGTGGTGTGTATGAACTTGGAAAAAAATGCCATGCAAATCCTCTTTGGCTTTTAGACTGCTGCTTTTTTTAAAAACTAAGGAAAAGCAGCTCCAAATTAATTAAGACAGGCTAGTTTGCATCCAGATGCTAAAAGTATTCATTAACAATAATTATTTTTTATTTATGCAACCTGAGGTCAGACTCAACTTAGACTGGAGAATTCACAAAAATGCTTATAGGGCATTGAGAAATAATTAATAGTGTTGTACAACTGGTTTAGTGCATTATGTTTTGGGGTTTTTTTCCCTTTAGTCCCTTTTCTGAAATGTTACCTATTGATCGTTGCCAGAGGCAACTTACAAACCTAATAGATGAACACATTTTTGACAGGAACTAACAAACCAGATACTAAGGGGGACTCAGGCTGGACTTGGAGCATGGATTCAGTGCCAGGTTCAAGATGAACACAACTTGTGCAAAACTGCAAATGTTTTCCCCTGTGATTCAATTACTACATATGCACCAGGACATTCATCTACTCCAGTGCCTCTGAACGAGGAATAAAGTAAAGGAGGAATATATAGTTCTACAACTATAAGGTCCCCAGGTAGCTGTGAGGAAGTGTACCTTACGTAGGGTAGAGAAGAGCATGGCTTAAGGATCCAAACAGCAACAGAAATGTCCAAGACACAATGATAGAGTTAGAATTATAAATTCCACATAAAAGGTAACCTCACTAATTTAGAAGACTGTTCCTGCTTATGCCTCTGTTGCTAATCCAGGTATTTTTGTAACTGGTATTTGCCCTCTAGGGTTACTGTTTCTTTTCTGTCTTGCTGAAATATCCATTTCCAGTGAAAAATCTCCTCAGAGTACTTTAGGTACACATATCTGCCACAGCAGCCACATTTTGATAGTAGGAACTCTCACTAAGATGAATGATGCTGTGGTCCCAAAGTGTTCAAATCCACAAGAGTCTGCTTTATATACCTGAGGCAGAGTTAGCACTGCCAAGTGTGTAGGGAGATTGCAATAGTGTTTCAGTCCCTTTGAATGCTGACCTTTGAGGGGAAAGAAACACCCAATCTAGCTGTGCAAACCCAGTGTCGAAGGGCAATCCTACATCAAGACAGTCAGTAGAGAGGAGATATAAATCTTAATAAAAACTTAGAGAGACCGCACAAGTCTATTAAGAAGACCTTGTTCATGAAAAATGGCTGTAAGCAATGCTAACTTGCTGGCAATTGTTTCTAAGGAGAAGCTGAATAACCCAAAGCAAAGGACTTACCCCTGCTGATCAGCCATGGCGCTGATGTCTCTAAGGAGATCCAACAGTGCAAAGTGCCCCAGAGCATGAGCAAATACCATTAACTTGGTTACTAACTGATGATAAGCACTTGAAACTCCATATTGTATTAAAGCTGCATGCTAATTATTGTCATAGCTATGCTTGACTGGAAAAGGCATGAGGGAGCTGCTCTCTCAGAAGATACGGTGGGACGTAGTTGGGGCCAACTACTGTGCCACCCTCACATCATGTAGGGGTCTTTGAATTTGCAGACTCCTCCCTAAATCATTTTGGTTCATTCCTATTGTGAAAAACATGTCAGGAAAGCAAAGGGAAGGCTCTTCCCACCAGGAACCACCTTTTGTGTTCGTAATAGACACTAATAAAATGTAGCTCTGGTCCATGTAGCAGCTTCAAGAAGTAGGCTCCCTGGAAAAAAATTGCTATTTTGCAATGGAAGACTCATGGATGTTGCTTTGGCAACGTTTTCACCCATAAGAAACATTTTGTGATAAAAAAAAGGAAGCAATGAATGTTTGTAGTCCTTTCAATCTTGTGTCTTTTGGGGTGAAAAATTAAGGAGGTTGCTCTCTCCCCTTTTTTCTATTTTTTTTTTTCTTTTTCTTTGTGGAAGGAGTTAGGTCATCACTTGATCTAAAGGCCAACATTTACACACAAGCACTCAATATTATCACTTAGGTTGTTTGGATGATAACGATAAATTCTATTTGTTCATATTATAAATTTAAGAAGCCCCAAAGGGATTCTAGGTATTATAGGAAAGTTTCCAGGTTAGATATTCAGGTTTTCACTGCTTTAAACAAATTGGTCAACAATGCCAGTTCTACATCAAGATATACAGTAATAGTTCAGTGGCAGTGTAATTTTGATGAGTTAGATGATAGTTTCACAGTATCAATTATCTTTAGATTTGTGAAGTAGAACAGAAGAAAATTGATGAAGCACGCTATACTAGCTCTTAATGCAGAACTACAGAATGTATAATTTAACATTTATTTTATTGCTAACATTATCTATATAATGTGTCAGTGCACAAAATAGCCTATCAAATGCATTAGCAAACAAAAGCTATATAAAAACTCCAGCAACCAAAAGGCAACTTATGAATAATTCACATTTCCATGCATTAGGAGTCATCCAGATGAAACACATAAAGTGCACTTAACTTGTCCCAAAGAAAAGTTATAAATTATCTGAATAATTGTATATAATAACAACATAATATTCCAGTTACTTTGAAGGATAAAGTTGCTTTCTTGGATGACTTTTAAGACAATTTGCAAGCTTGCTCAGTTTATGCTGACAGTAATTGGTGTACAGCTGCCTGATTTAGACAGAGGGGAAAAAACAAGATTCACTGTGCAAGTTACAATTACAGAAGAAAAGCTGCCAGGCTACACTTTGTGGTGCCTTTTGTACTCATTGACAGGACTAGTGCCAGCAGTTCAATTATCTGTCCAGAATAGACACTGTTTTATTGGTAACTGTGCTCAGGGAAAAAAAATAAGAAAAAGCAATACTTTTGGCTCACATAGTATTTAGCACTAGACAAAGTAAACACACATTTATTAGATTAACATGGAAGATTTCAGGAAGACTCTGTATGACTACAGAAGAAACTATATGTTTCATACCCAGAAATATAAAATTTATTAAGGAAGTTATGGAGTGCTCTGGTTCTAAAAAATTTGTTGAGTCATGCCTTTACCTATTACTTCTGATTAATTACTATTAATGAAATAACATCAAACCACTTCTATAAGCCTGCAGATACACAAACACAAAAATTTTTTTGCATTCACACTGTTAGCTGTACATATTCACTTCAGAGGTGGTTTTCGCTTCCCTACTGATCCCTGTGTACCATTAGATAGTCTAAGATGCAGCAGCCACAACTCATCTCATTGTTTCTGTGGGTTTCAAATTTTGCCAAGAAATCTTCAAGGAAGAGTCATGCTGCAACAGTTAACAACAGAGTAATGACAGACATATCAAGTCATCAGTGTAAATGGAGGTCAATGGGGTGGACAACTGCGATTACATGATTTAACCTTACAACGGAGATCATACAGCCTAAAGAATATATGAAGTTCCCCTATTTATGCTTTTAGTAGTTATTAACTCTTGGAGAAAGTATAAAACATGACCCAAGATGTAAAAAAGGGCAGAATTTTGGCATTTGTGTTGAGCTTATAAGTTCTGTCAGCAAAGACTGAGGATGTGGTATCAGCACAAACCTTCCCAAATGCATACAGGGCTGCAAAGGGTTACCCTGCTTTTAGGTAATCATTGTTGGGTACAAAGTATTTCTTCAGGAAATATTGCCATTATCCTCGACTTATTTTTAGGATTGCAGCACAAAATAATTTAAGAACAATTAAAGCATTTCTCATTGCTTGTCATTTGACTGAGAGCAAATTTTTTGATGGAGTAATGAGCAAAGGCATACACTAATCACCCATTAACTGGCAGAGTGCTTAAACATCATTTCATTTTGCTCTAGGAAAGGTTGTGTGCTGCTTAATTTAGTGCCATTGGTTTACAGGGTGACTTACAGATTGAAAGCTGCTTAAGATAGGATCCATATCTCTATTTAGTTGAATCTCATGTGATATGCAGAACATTTTCTTTTTACTGCAAAGATTAGAGATTAATGCCTCCTATTCCATCCTGTGGTCTTTTGGGAGGGGTCTAAAAGGGGTGTAACAAACTGACACCACATACAGAAGTTCCACAAATTATTTTCACACTACATATTTGAGCAAGATTTGCTGTCTGCAACAACCAAGTAGGTGTTCTTTTCAGGATATAATTTTGCTGTAGATGAGTGGAACACAATATCAACTAATGCTGCCCCACCTGCCTCAGAGGCACCTGTTACCAGCAAAGCTTGAAAAACTAACTACAGGGAAGAGCTTTGCATGTCCTCTCTTCATGTGAGCCCTGGAAAGCAGAGGGCACAGAGTGAGAGGGAAAACACTTTGTGCCATCTCCAGCTTTACCTCACATTGCAGTTGCTCTCTGCTCAGACAAGTTTTGCTCTACTTCTTTCTTTGCCATATCTCTCCATCTCTGCAGACAATCTGCCTCAGAGGATCCTGAACAGTTCATTAATTGTTATCTAAACCCACTCTCACTGTGCGTGCTTCTGATTGTGGATGCCAATTCTGCTGGGACCCTGCCAAGCATCATCATGTCCTCAGAAACACTGGACATGGGATCCACAGAACTCCTCACTTGCTGGTTATTTTAATCTAATTTTTTAAGCCAGGTTTTCTAAGGAAACAAATCTGATAAGACTATGCTATATGTATGCCCTGCTTGCTTTTGGACTTATGACTACTCAACAAAATCTTGCAAAGTTTAACAAATATATTAAAGGCCCCATAAGTTTTGTGGAAGTGGGCAGTGGAAGTAGGGAAGACAGATAAGAATTAACATCCATGCAGAACGAAATGATAGGTGACGAACATGATCATGTTAATAGGCACTGGATAATCTATTCCAGAGACCACTGACAGCTGTCAGGATTTAGAAAATTCACTAATTACAGAACTACATCTTTTATATAAACAAACCTCATTTTTACAAGGCTGCTCAGATACACAGAACTTTGCTGGGAAAGTCCATAATCTTCTGTTGCAATATGCACTTAACCTTTACAGAAGATATTTCTCTTGCATTTACTTTTTCTTTGTCAGTGAATCAGACTTCTAGTTAGCAGATCAATTTTACAAATTAAATAACCACAGCATAATTGCTCAGCACTTACAAAGTGCAGAAAACGACACAACCAGCATGACTTTCTGAAATATTTCTGTGAGATCATCAGCCAAGGGCTTTTGTTTCTTTGAAAAGTGCAGGATTTGGGAGATGGTGCAATACCCCAGCTCTGCAAAAGTAAAAGCCATGTACATATTACAGGATATCGGTTAATGGTGAAATATATTTTTAAAACCTTGGTTAGTCTAGGAGCTTTCTAGCAATTATTTCTAGATAATTGGTAGGTATGACTATCATATGTAAACCAACCAGAAAATTATACTGAATCCTAATTTTGCTTAAAGTTTGCTTAAAAACTTAACTTCCATTCTTTTTGTTAGTCCTGCTATTACTGACTTGCTACACATAGGCCAGGGTTAATTTACACCTCTCTGCCAGTGATCCTCATGGAAATGACAGTGGAGCAGATGATGTATTCCTTCTGTACCCCAGACTGTTATGGAAATTTCTCTAACCACTGAGCCCTGAAACGTTAATTTCCTTCATGTTTGTGTAGAAAAAGTAGCCCTACTGCACATAGTCATTCATCTGAGAAACTACAGAATCCCTTGAGCTTATCATAACCTTTTAGTCACCCAACAAGATAAAATGAGATCATTAGGCAAGTCAAATTTTGCCTTGAGGCAGAGATTATTCAAGGGTGTTTCACTGTCATTGATCTATGCACAAATCCAATTCTAATCAATGCTGTGTCTGAACACTTCTCCCTCCACAGTGGATGTTATTTTATCAGCATGCTTGCACAAAGTGGAAATGTTATTATAACCATTTTTTCAAAAAATAGGAATAACCAGTTTGCAACATAAAGCAAATACTTGTCAAAGCATCTGCAACTAAGGAGGGAACTGGGCCTGACTTTGCAGTCATGCCTTCTGGGAACTCATGGAGCCTTAGGTTTGAGGCACGGAGGACACAACATATCCCAAGAGAAAGGAGGGGGTAGAAGACCCACTGTTTTTATCTAAGGGCTGTGAAGTCCAAGTTACTTACAAGTAACTGCTCCCTGAAGCCTCAGAATAAATGTTTGGTGCAATTAATCACTGACAATATTGTAAAGATATTTGCAAAGGGATGTAGCACCCACTGGTCTGTGAAAAATGGTCTGAGATTGTAAGACTATGCAAGAAAGTAGTGATGACTGCAATACAAGCTTAAACAAAATACTTCAAGAATAGGCTTAAACCAGCAACGACCTGTTTTTCTTGTCTGTTTTTTTTTGCAACAGCAAGACCAGACAGAACTGCAACTCCAAAGTCAGCTGTCAGAAAAATAAAGCCTCAATATGGATTTCAGTGAGGCTGTAGCAGCAGCAGGAGTTTTAAAATAGTTATATAACATTCACAATTCAAAAGTTATAGGATATTCAACCAATCACATTGTCAAACTCTCTGAACAGCCATCATAGCGTGCTTTCTATTTTATATATATGCAGCGGTTGCTTTATGGTAACAGATGAAGCATGAGGGTGCTGTAAAAAAAAAAAAAAAAGAAAAAAGAAAATAAAAAAAATTAGCAAGAAATAATAAAGGGTTATTTTCTCCCTGCAGAAAAAATGTGTATCTACCACAAGTGTTTAATAGCACCTTTAACCAAGTGTTATTTTACTATCTACTCGGGCATCACATAACCCAAGCAGCTTGCCACCATCATTTCATCTTGATTAGACTTTTCTGAAATGTGGCTTGTGACTGCGATGGAGAACAGCTGATAAAAACAAACCCCAGTCCCAAGACTGGGCTTGCACATCCCCAGGAAATGTAGCCTTAGGTCTCAAGCACAGTTTTGGTGCTTTGGAATGGGACTCTTGCAAATGCCTTGTGCCTATGGAGATGGGAGTAGGAAGGTGCTGGTCCATTGACCAAAGGGATAGCAGGGACCCAAATCTATTGCAAAGAGTTTTGCAACACCAGAACAAGAGGGCTTCTCTCTCTTAATCAAAACGCAGATGAAACCCTCACCTGGGTGAACTCTGCCCAACTATGTTCCCCATGAATTTTGCAATGCTCTTGCAACCCAAACAGAACCATTCAGACATCCAGTCTTTGCTCATTGCAAGACTTTCCTTTCCATCCCTGAGTTATAAAGCTTTTTATCCTCTTACTCTGTATCAGCCCACCAGCAAAGCTGGTTGCCCTAGTTCTGGGTCCTGTGGCCCTTTACCTTGTCAGTGTGGTCTTCTGACATCATTGCATTTGATAGGCAACTCCATACTACTACAGCATTAGCTGTATGCTGACATTGGTGCTGGAGAAATATACAGTGTAAAAAAGTACTGGCACACAGCAATAGCTTGTATTATACAGCAATAGCTCGTATTATACAGTCGCACTGAACGGTGCAGGTGGGTATCCTTTATAGACTTCTCATGGACAGGTGGTTTTCACACTTCAGTCACTTCCTCACAACGTGCACATTTCCACTTCAAAGACTTGGCAGTGTTGAAAAGAGTGTTTTCAACCTACAGACAGTTCATTTAAGTTAAGAGAGGTTCATCTTCCCCAAGTTTGTACTGCTGGAATGGCTTTACCGCTACAATGTTCACCTTTTGGTGAAGCAATATAGCTCTCCCCCCTGAGAATAACTACTGTACACATACATCCACATATACATCCCTGCTTAATGGGACTGTGGCACATATGGAGTTTGCATGTCTGAGGGTATATTTAAGTATATGTATGTTTTTCTGTAAAAACTGATTAATAAGATTTAGGGAATCTGCTTCTGAATTCCTTTGAATCACTTTTGATACCAAGAACTCCATATCCATATCAAACTGCTATTTTGGTTTCAAGTACACAATTTCTTTGCTGCCTTTCTATTTTTCCTCTGTAAGGAGTTTGTGAGGATATGAGGAATTTTTGCCCCTGTCACTGGGCTCGCAAATGAGGGGATTTTGCTGTTATGAAAACTCTTTTGCATGCAGCATCCCTCAGCCAGGGTTTGGCTGACTTGCAGACAGGCTGGTGCTTCAGCTGTATTCCACTGCAGGGAGGCCAGAGGAGGGATTATGGTTAGTAAGTAAATAATGGACTTTGATACTTTGTCGAGCCATGTAAGAAAGTTATCTGAGCATGCCAGGAGTTTATAAATGAAAGAGCTTTTCCTGAACCATTTCAGAGATGCATGACAAAGGGACCTGTGAGACAATGATTCAAAGAAAACCTATCTGCTAGTTAGGAGATGAATCCTTAGATGACTGATTTAAATTCCAAGTAATGCTGAAGAATGGCAGAAAGACTGAGCTAAGTACAGTCCTATCATTTAATCTTTATTCTTATATGTCCTTATATATAAGTCCTATATGTATTACTTAGCAGAAGATAATACAAGAAACAATAATATGGTACCCAATAATGCAAGAATACATAAAGAAGCTTAGCATAGACAAGTAATAACTGTAGGCTTCATCTGTTCTGTTTAGTTCTGCTAATAGAAAATAAAGACTTCCAGAAAACATTGGAAGTAAAGAGATTCAAAAGAAGTGGACAGGAGCTTTCTTTGGGCAAAAGTCAGAAAGCCAGCTGAGTTCCAAATCACTGAACAAATATATTCACTACTTTACAGAGAGTAAAATAACCTCATATTAGCAGCATGGATATTTGTTTACCATTATTTTATTAAGATAATTTAATATTACCATATTTAGTTGCTTTAGAGAAATTAATATTATCCTATAACTTCATACAAGTTATAGGATAATAAAAGGCAGATTGTTTTCATACCAAGATGGTGTTCCTTGGCACTGAACCTGCTTTACATTACATGGCCCAAAACCTCTCCTGAATCTTAATGTATACCTCTGAACTGAGGTAAATCAGGGAAGATTTTTCTCCCTGATAATGTTACATGCCTGCTACTGTTTTCTTTCTGTTTTAATTTTAACAAATTCTTTTCTGTTTTACATTTATTTTCTTTATCACATAGTAAATACACATGATTATGCATTCATATATCCTATATGACCGCAATGCATAAATCTGTCACATCATCATCTTAAATACTATTAAATGTCTTCATTTGACTATCATGATTCCCCCTCACATTTGGTATCTACACAGCAAATTGCATACTAATATGTTATCTTGAATGCTATATGTACTTTGATAATGCAAAACATGATTAAATTTTGAAAGCCTTGCACAGGTAATGTGTCTCTTTTCTTCTATTATGGCACATCAGTTTAAATGCTACCCCAGACTATTCTCAGCACTACACCTCTGTGGAGAAACACACTTAAGCTTTTGGGAGTTCGCGTGGCAACTCCCAAATGTATGATGAGGTTCCACAAGGTATGCACTGGGGCAGGTAGTGGTCAGACCGCAGAGGATGAAAGTGCTCTGACCCATGCAAGGCTGGGGGAATCATCACAGCCCATGGACCTGCAGTCTGGGTCCATCTCCCTCATCTGTCCAGCCCATATTCATCAGAGAGAGCTTCACCCAGACTGCAAGACAGGTAGATGCTGTTGAAAAACATTTGAAAAAACTGCTGGCACTAGAATGGCGAATGCCTGCTTAAAAGCAGACAGGATAAAGTTAGAGGAAAAAAATAGTACTTTACATTGTAATTCTGACTTTGCCATCAATTTCTTTCGGCTTGTATGTAAACATACAGTTTTCTAATCTGGGAAACTGCTGCTGGACATCTAAACCCATTTGTAGACACAAGTAAGCTGCTTCTGAAAGGTGGTAACTCTAGCATGTACAGCAGTGGAGGTTGACATGATGCCTCTTAGCTCTGGGAGAGATTTAAGGTCTTTTTGAGGAGCCCACCCTGTAAAATGAGGGTACTGATGCCTGCCCACCTCAGAGGCCTGATGGAGAATTCATTACTGCTTGTGTTGTCCTGTGAAAAGTCTAAATATTGTGGAAGGGCTAAGCATAACTTTGGCTACAGGTTATGAATAGACTGTTTTGCCCACAAAGGATAATTTGGATTGGAAGGGACCTTAAAAGGTCATCTAATCCAACACCCCTACAATAAGCAGGAACATTTTCAACTAAATCAGGTTGCTCAGGGCCTCATCCAACTTGACGTTGAATGTTTCCAGGGATGGAAAATTGTATATTTACCATCTCTCTGGGCAATGTGTTCCACTGTCTCACCACCTTCATTGTAAAAGTTTTCTTCCTTATAACTAATCTAAATCTTCCCTTTTTTAGTTTAAAATCATTACTCCTGTCCTACCACAGGAAGCCCTGCTAAAAAGTTTGTCTGCGGCTTTCTTATAAGTGCCCTTTGAGTACTGAAAGGCTGCTATAAGGTCTACCCTGACCCTTTTCTTCTCCAAACTGAACAACCCCAACACTCTAGTCTTTCTTCACATAAGAGGTGCTCCAACCCCCTGATCATTTTTGTGTCCCTCCTCTGCACCCACTTAAACAGGTCCACATTTTTCCTGTTCTGAGGGCTCCAAAGCTGGATGAAGTACTCCAGGAGGGGTCTCAAGAGAGTGGAGTAGAGTAGCAGTATCACCTCCCTTGATCTGTGACCTGTTGCCCATGCTTCTTTTGATACAGCCCAAGATATGGTTGGCTTTTAAGCTGCAAGTGCACATTTTCAGCTTATGTCCAGCTTTTCATCCCCCCGTACCACCAAGTCCTTCTCCACAAGGCTGGTCTCAACCCCTTCCTCCCTCAGCCTGTATTGATACCAGGGTTTTTCTCTGGAACTGTATCAGCCACACCACACAGACACTGCTTCTGCTAGAACAATGTTAGAACTTCTCCATTAAAGCACTGCTGGTGCAAAAAGGAAATAAGAAACCTTCCCCCTTCCTCCCCTCCTCCCCCCAAACAGCATCAAGCTAAAATATAATATTGTTTGCAAAGTAATTAGATGTGATATCATCATAGCCTCAAGAAGGCTGGAATTCATTGCAGCAGTTGCTGTTTATCCTCACTGCATAGCAGAAAACCTTAAAACTACGTCTCTGAGATTGTCTACCCTCTGCAGATTCTGCCAAATTCATGGATCCTGGGAATTAGTGATGGAAAACAACCCCAAACATTAGATCATTCAGACCACCTCTTTACTGATGCAAGACTGTTCTCCTAAATCAATATTTTAATGTTTCCTCTAGGTCAGATGAAAAATTTCATATAATGGCAAAGGGATTTAGCTGCATCCCGTGAGAACTATTCCATAGCTGAAGAGATGTTACAGGCAGGAAGCTTAGCTTTATATTCAGTATACATTATTCCATTTAAAATTTCTTAAACATAAATTAAACTCCAACTTATTATGACAAATACTTTCTCATTTTCCTCATGTTTGCATCTTTCATAAATATGTAGACTGCTATAAATCTGTCTCCACATTGCTCGTCATTAAATCAAAGCATTTTATACATATTTTAATGTTCTCTCATACACTAATTGTTCCAATTCTTTGATTGTTTCCTCTCGCTCCACATAATTCTATGAAAGTGTGCTGAAGGAGACATGAATTCATAGCAAAAAGCAAAACAAACAGGGGTAAGGCAAATATGATTTCTGGATTTGATATGGCCTTTGCCTTACGTAATATCTACAGTTTTCATATATCACCTTTCGTAGCATCCAGGTGATTAAACTAATTAGTTATAACTAACAAAAGATAGTTCACATTTAAGAGGCAAAAAGTAGTTGAAGGAGAATCCATAAAGAATTTATGAATTACCACAAATTCTATGATTTGTGGCTGAGTCTTGCCAAAGGATTGTGATCCCCAATTTTGGGGTAACTCTGTCAGCAGGGCATACCTTCTGCCAGAGTTGTACCTAGTATTCACGTATCAGGATCTAATTTAGGTTGCTGCCCAGAGAAGCTCCACATGCAGCTGAGTCCAGATTTTGAATTTACAGAGAATCATGGATGTGCTCAGTGGATGCTTTGTATGCAACCCTACCACAAAATCAAGTCTGTAATCTGAAGAGGTCGAAACTAATGTGCACATATACCTAAGATGCAAATTCTGAGGCAACCATCAAGCCCCAAGCAGATGGACTAGGAAAGGAGAGGCCTTTGCCTTACGTAATATCTACAGTTTTCATATATCACCTTTTGTAGCATCCAGGTGACTAAACTAATTAGTTATAAACTAACAAAAGATAGTTCACATTTAAGAGGCAAAAAGTAGTTGAAGGAGAATCCATAAAGAATTTATGAATTACCACAAATTCTATGATTTGTGGGGAGACATATATGTGTCTTTCAAAAAAGATCTCAGCTTCACATTATTATTTTATTGCTTTTAAAGTAAGTTGAATTTATTCTAATCTATGCCAATACTGCTCCATTTTCTGAGCAAACAAATGATTCAGGCAGAGCTGATAGGGAATTAGAGCTGAGAGCTGGAAGTCTCTGTATCATATTTCTCTGTAGTACCTCTGTAAAGAACAAAGCAGCAAGAAACTTCAGTCCACCATAGTGTGGCTTTTAGCTGCAGCCATCAGTGTCGATATAGCTCCAGGAGGGACTGCTCTTCATTAAAAGAAAGACAGCAGGACGATGTGTCCTTCTGCAAGAGGACCTTTCGCCCTCTCAATTGCTCTACGTAGCCGGAAACTGTAGCAGATGCTGAGGACAGCAATATCCCATACTGTCAATCAAGTTACTATTTGAGAGATACTTAGTTCTCAGGAACAGCTCCACAGAAGCAATAAAAGCTGTGAAATGCAAGAAGCAGACATAAATCTGTTTCATTCATATGGTCCAGCAAGTGCTAGCTCCAAGTTTTATGAGCAGCAACAGGATAAGAGAAGGAATGGCAAGAAATGCCCACCAGAAGTACTTTCCACACTCTGTATGGATCAGATCCCAGCCTCAAACCAAATGATCATAAATTGTATGATACTACTGACTTTCCAGCTAGGAGTTGCCATATTCCCAAAGTCACCTCTAAAGTCCCCCTGCTTGTAGGGGCTCAGGTTTGTACAAGTCCAAAATCTAGATGTGAGTACCATCTTGGGGTAAATCAGCATACCCTCCTCTGAGTCCCTGCACCTCTTGATTCTCTGAGAACATTGGTGGGATACAGCTTTACTACACTTAATGCAGCTCAGCTATTCTAATACATTAACTCAACAGAGATTTTCAAAACAAATGGGTACTTGGGATGATAGAAAGCTTTCTATAAGAAAACTGGCTTGCTCAGATGGTTGAGACTAACAGTCAACAAATTAAGAAAGATCTTTGCTCTCCCCTTCTCAGTCTCTGAGGCTGAATGAATTAAACTACATGCTCTCAAATGTACCTTAGAAAGTTTCTGTCCACCCTCCTGGTTAAAAAATGACCTCTTGGCCTTTCTTACCAACATGAGGGGTGCCTGATGGCATCACAGCCCCAGATGTTGTCCTTCCCGTTGTGCTGAAAATGGAAAGGATGTTTCCTTTTTTAGCAATGATCAAGAATGACAAAATTAAGACTGACCTCAGAAAGGTTCGTGAGACCCCCATCCTTCCCCCTTGTAGGTATTAGAGCAGAACAGTCAACACACAGAAATATTTTTCCCCCTTGCATCACACATGAGTTATTTGGAAGACAATAGTAAAAAAAGGAAATCATAATGAGAGAAAAATGGCCATAAATATGACAACTGCATGTGTGCATCTGAGGTAAGGACAAAAGGGATCTGTGAGATATGCTGTTAGTGAGATGGAAAGGAAAATTCTTTGTTAATCAGTCTGTGGTGAAACTGTTCAAAATTCACTGGAGAGGAAGGAAGTAACCATCTCCATGACCAGTTCTCCATCTTAGGATGTAATTTTTGTCATATGATATGATGTGTAGGCAAAAGCTGATCATCCTGCCTGAATACATAAGCTGATAACTACTGGGGGCAAAATCCCCATCTTTTCCCAGATCACCTAGTAAAGCACTTTAAAGCAAAGGAAACAATTCCTTAGAGTTCAGTAAACTCTAGTTTGCATAAACAAATTCTTTATGAACTGAAAGACTTGCCATTTTATTTATTGCCATCAGAAATCATTACTTTTACATGGCTTTTACACTCACCAAATTTGTGTAATTATGCAAACTTCTGCATTTGCAGAGGCATTCAGACCTATTAGCACTGTTTCTCTAATAATTTTTTTTTTTTGCCAGAAGAAAACCATACCATTAATTCTGTACCCTCTCTAAAGGCAGCAATTATCTACTAAACATATTACACACCACACTTCAAGGATGCTTTCACCTTCCCATCCTCCAATTGCCCTGCTGGGCAAAAGAGAAGTCACCATTACCCTCTAAGGAGACAGGGCTAAAAGGAGACCCCTGTATAATCTCAACAGTACTTTAAAAAAAAAATAAATTATTATAAGTAGGCCATCACTGATTTTATTATTTGCCATTAAATTCTGCACATTAGTTTGCATGTGTATAATCTATAAAGTTTTCAGATTAAATACCCAATTTATCACAGAGCACATACAAAGACACTTTATTTTAATAAAGACTGAGCCTACCAAGATCATTGTGGCTACATAAAATGAATCAAAGGCCTGGCTCCCCAGCGTTGCTTTATTAGTGCCAAGAAGCTCAGTCCATGGGAACTAAACACTTGTGGATGCAGCGCCTGTGGATACTTTCAGAAAAGAGCAAAAGGAGACTGGTCTGTGGTGGTTAGAGGTCCCTCCACCCCGGAGCTAAATAATGCCAAATCAGAGAAGCTACTCATGTTGTCCTTGAATAGGAGAGCTGAATTCCAGTGCTTCCCTTCCTCCTTCCCCTCTGTTTATAATTTAAAAATAAATTAAATCAATTAAGAATATGTTGCATCTCATTTCAGGGCAGAATATTTGGAGCTACCTAACTGTGCTAGCAGTATGGCTAAGCCCCTGTGCCACATGGCCTGTTAAATTAGATGCATTCACCCAGAAGACCCTCAGCATCTAAATCTTGACCTATCAAAGCTGATGGAGGTCTGCCAGTGACTTCAAGCAGTCCAGGATTTCACTCCAGAAACCTCAGATCTCATCATTCAGAGTGAAAATGCTGACTAGAAATGCTACAGTAAATTCTGTACAGCACGCTGTCATACTAACAGTGATTACAAACAGCCATTAGCACAGCATCAGCAATACTGACTTCTGAATATATATGCAGTCAACTCCTTAGCATGTTCTTATCATGAAATGAGGATCACATGTGACAAATGATTTACCAAAAAAATGAACACTTTGAAAAAATCTTTAAATGCACATTTTCATTTGCTTGCTGAATTCTCCATTTTAACTTTGTATTTGAACTGTAGGGTGATATTTTGAGAGCATTATTTCTTCTGTAAAATTTTGTTTAAAATGCTAAAGAGATTCTGATGTCCTCCCCAGGATGACTGTAACTCAAACTGAAACAAAGTTCATAAACAAGCAGCCTCTTCTCAGACAAAATATATTCAGACAAAATAACCTCTAAATGAAAGGAACTTGCTAAGATAGCCAAAATATTAATGCTGGGGGGGACCCTTTCCCCTTAGAGAGGTCTCTGTGGCAGTTTCTTGCCAAGGTCATACATCCCACAGGTGAGGCAGATGAATACACCATCCACCAGAAGACTACCTTTAAGTTCCTGGTCTGTGTGGCTATGGCTTAGCTACACAACAATCAATTCTGTACAAAAAGCCCATGTCGTTTCCAGGACAGTGAACACCTAACTAAATTCATTTTTTAACAGTGCAATTCTATAATTTTGTCTGATGGTGCAATAAACATTTATAGGTATGTTTCATTTTATGGGCAGTCCACATAGAAATTAAAAAAGCTGTTGTCACAAGTGAAATCCAGTGCTATTCATTTATGTGAATAACGGTTTGCAGGATCAGTATGTTAAGTTTCAATATTGGTTTTTTTTTAGACATAGGGGTTTTCAAAATCCAAATGGAAATCAAAATCAGCATTTTAAAAAAGCATGTGCAATTTCACTCATTCTACATTTTAATCTCAAGTTGCAATAGGATATATTTGCAGATTGGTTTTGCAAAGTCTGTTAAAAAAAATTAAAGCCAGTAATTTAAAGTCTGATGACTGAGATTTGGAGGCATGTGTAAAATCTCTAATCCAGTTGACATCTATAACAGCTTTACCATACTTGGGAGTCCCTTACTGACCTTGGTGAATGAGCAGTGACAGATCTACCACTAAACATACATAGTGAATTAGGTAGTTTCCATTTTGAGCCAAAACACCAGATAGTAATAGTTAAATGCAATTAGAAACATTGTAAAAGTTATAAAAGGAGCAATACACAGCAATACCTGTAATCTACATTTCTACTGGTTAGATAGTATGTTTCACAACGCTGAATAACTAAAACCAATTCAAGAAAATCTATATCTTTGCAGAGAAGACCTCCGCAGCACTAATTGCCATGCCCAAGAAGATATTAAAATGTTTTCCAATACTATTTTAAATCAATGCAGTTTGATTTCGGCCATCCTCAGCAGCAAAAAGCATCACACACAGAGCAGCCATGCCAAGTGGCCTCCCCAAGATGAGTAATTGGACATTTTCTGCTTCATAAACAGAAAGTAATAAGTGATTGATTCACGCTTATGTGCAATTGGTTGATGTCTAATAGTTTTCCTGGTTCACTAATCTGAGCACTTTCCAAGCAAGTTCTTTCTGTGTGGCACAAACCACTGGTCTGCAGGAGAAAACAGCAGAGCCTCCCAACTCAGCCACGGTAAGTCTTTGACAATAGGGGACTTGATGGGGACATAGACAAGTCTTTCTCCAAACACAGGGACTACAAGTCACCATTGCTCCTCCTGGGTGGTTACTTACCCAAGGCAAAGATCTCCCAGTGATGGTCCCAGCAAAAAGTTGGTGGTGTAAGCTGCTGCATCCAAATCCCTTTTTCCTTCTTTCCTCCATCAGCTGATCACAAAGCCAATGAAGGGGAAGAGAGGAAAAAGCAAAGGGAGTACCACAAAAAAAAAAAGAAATCCTGACCCCTCTGTTGCCCTGTGCCAACACAGTAAGCAGTTGTTAACTTACCTCCTAACCCTGTACTTGGAATTCCATGGGTATCTGACACCCTTGCGCCCCTCAGACCCCCCCTTCCTACCCACCAGCACTAACCAGATCATCATCGGGCAGGTCCCCACTGCTTATGCCACCGGAGGTTTGCTCCAGCTCTGTCTGGATAGGCACCCATGGGTGTTGCAGGCTCATTCTCTGCTGCAGGAAGGCCAAGGGCTGGAGGATGCCTAAGCCTTTCCCTTGCCTGCCCACACTGAGGGTCACCTGAAGACCTTCAGATCCCTCCTCCCTCTTTCCCACCCTTCTCCCAGTTGTCCTCCCATTAGTGCCTGCTGCAGAGGATGAGAGAGGCACCCTTGAAAATGGAAGGGGGTGAGTGCTAATTGACGGACTTTTGCACCCATTAGTCTCCTGTTAAAAGCTACTAAAGGGAGAGTCAGAAAATAAGTCATTGAGAAATTTCCAGAGATGCATGCGCCCTTCCAAAATCCATCTTTGCTCATTCAAATCTTGTGCCATCAGCTTTTACTATGTGCATACGCTTTCTTGGGCAGAAGAGCAGAGCTCCTGCAGGTTGCTATGACACAGCACGACCCAGAAGTATCAGTCCTGTAAGTTGCAAGGAAGAAATGTCATTTTCCAAAAAACGGTTAAAGATACACCGTATTCCTGTCTGTTGGATGTGCTATGGAGAGAAAACAGAATATATGAGTCCATGCTGGCTGGCTTGCACTCATACCAAATGTCTCAGGAATGAAACTGCAGGTCACTGCCACTTGAGGGAGGGTTGAAAGCCTTTTTATCTGAAAATCAGGATTACAAGACTGGATATGCATTCTGTTAACAGGTTTAATCATTTCAGCCTTGTTGCTTTTGGCTATAATTCTTTAAAACACTAAAAGAATTTTAAAAGCACGTGAATAAGACATTCTTTTTACATCTCAGTCCCTATGCATGCTAACGCAAGCCATGTAAAATAATATTCATCAATATATATTTTTAAGAAGCAGCAAGACACAGAAATTGCTTCAGAATAAGTGCTTTTATATCAATTTTTAGCCCAAAATATACAAATTATGAAGCATAAAAGTATAGATTCCTGATGGAATCAGTGACAGCTCCAGGAGCTGTTCCAGAAAAGAATAAATTGCTTCAGCCCACCTCTATAAATACTGTTATAGGGATTTTTTAAAAGGCATATTTACTCAAAACATCCCTTCACACATTTGGCATGAAAGACCATAATAGGGTTTTATAGCTGTCACAGACTATTGGGTCTGTTTTAAATCCATTAAAAAAAGGAGCTTAAATACTTAAAGGTATGATGGATCATAATGGTGTGTACTATTGACTAAATAATGCAGGCTCTAAACATTTTAAATAAAGGTTTACACAAGAGACTTAGTGGCTCTGAAGTAGCCATTACATACTTTCATATCAATTTTCATGTTTCCACGACAATTGCGTTACTTTTTTATTACTAATAAAACTTGTCACAGTGTTCCTTCCAAGCTTGGCTCAAGTGTTAACCAAGTAT
This sequence comes from Scolopax mira, assembly GCA_004320125.1. Lineage (NCBI taxonomy): Eukaryota > Metazoa > Chordata > Aves > Charadriiformes > Scolopacidae > Scolopax > Scolopax mira. Next base: position 23,932 of record BJBW01010355.1, on the reverse strand, counting down.
CTCTGCATCTTTAACTACCTGTACTAATGAGCTCTCAAGACAGCTCAGTACGTAAATTAAATATTATAATCTTCAGCCCTCATGATAACCCAGCATGCCCATTAAATATTATAATCTCTAATCTTCTTTATAATGACTGTAGAGATATTTTTTAAGTAAATGCACTCAGAATTGAGTACAGAAAGACTGATTGCTTATTGTTGCTGCCAGTTTTGACCCTATAATTAATTTTCCTTTTTTTTTTCTTTTTTCCTGATAAGTTTGGCTTTCTGTTCTTAATTAGCTGAGTTGGCTGTATTTTCAGGAGTGTTTAGTTACCAGCCACTTCACCAGCAGGAGTGGATAGTTGCTGAACACTTTGGAAGATTTAACTGTCAGTGATATATGCCAACACTTTGGGGATCTACATGAAATATACACCAGATCAAGAAATTAACTGAAAGCATTGAGAGGCTTCCTATGGATGTGAGAAACCACCGGAGAAATTTCACTGATGTGAAAAATGACCAATATTTTTCAGGCAATGCTATCTTTTGAATGTACATAATATTTCAAAAATATCTTGAAAGCTTCATATTTTAATAAACAGTTCCTACATCCAATTTTTAATAATATGTTTTTAAAAGGGGAGTAGATAATCAACAGTATGAGTCGAATCCTCAAGCAGGCATATATCATCATGGCTCCATTGGTTTCAATTTATACTGCCTGTGAAAAAGGTTCTCTATACCTTCTGGAATCACTGAGTGAATTCATCATCCCCAAATAATTAAGGATTTAATTTAATTATCTGTTAATCTCTTCATTTTATGACTGTATTCTGAAGGATGGCAAGAACTGTGCAGAGTTATTGCAAGGGATGTTAATGATAAGTGCAATGTATATCATAATTTTGATATATCCATAAATACCTAGTAAGTTATTGATGTGAGTTAAGTGCAGGAAGGGAGTGTTCACCATATCACAGACATATAATATCCTGCATAAATATATTACGATTTATTATAAATGCATACTCTGCACAATAGAAGGTCTACCCCTTTTGTTTTAATCCCAATCCAAATCATAAAAGCCCTCTTTGATACTTTGACATACTTCTGTCCAGAACAGTTTGAAATATGAAAAAAAGCAACAGTAGCATTTAAAATTGACATTTGCTTCAGCAGAAATTTTATTTTGGGCTATATTACCCTGAATATTAGGTACCGCAATGACAGAATAGGGACAAATGCTTTAGGGAGAAGAGCAGAAAATGCATCAATTAAAGGATGCTTAATAGCTTGCAGTTTAATAGCTTTTACAAATAGGAGGTAAAGGACAAAGTGTTCAGCTGCACAACATACACAGCTATAAAGAAATAAAATATTTCTATCTAAGAAGGAGATTTTGCCTCTTAAAACTAAAGCGCTTACTGAGCCCATTTAACTACCATGCTTTGATTACAGTAATTATCTCATGTCACTTAATATGATATAATATTTACTTATACCTAATGGATATCTTTGAATTTCTAAGGAAATTGTGCTGTTTGCACAAATTAAAATTGTACGATGATTAAAATATAATTTTCACTTAGGCAATAACATTTTTCAACAAACAAAACTGTAAATAGAGACATTATTTCTATTTCAAGACAGATTTTAAAATGTGGAAATCCTCTACTACTCGGGGTCCTGACGATAAATTGCTGTATATTATGGAAATCAACCACTTCTCATCATTGATGGAATCTCATATGAAAACTATTTTTAAATACACAGACCAATATTATTAAGAAGCAAGGTGACATGTTTTCAGATCATGGAATATACACATTATTTAATTAATAATGCCATATAATGTATTTAACTGAATTAATTGATACCAGAGCCCCATCTTCTGAAAGCATCCAAACAAATTTATTTGATGAATTTAAAGTTACTTTTAAATTAACTAGTTTGCATCATATTTAACAATGGGAAAAACTGAATCTAAACTTCTCAAGAAAGCCCATAGAAAATAGTCTATGAGACATCAGAGACATGCCCATTTCACTTGTTGCACCAAATTAACTTCACATTTGGTAACAAATCATCTGTTCAATTTCTCTGTGATCTTATTTCCAAGCTATAAATTATGCAATTGTTTATAAAGTAAATATGCCCTTCTATTATAATTTAATTCATTTGACCACCATGCTAGATTCCAATGCTATGTGGGCTATAAACATGTTCCATATAGTTCAGCTCTACAATACATCTCAAGTCTAAGATACAGCCTGAAGGGAAAAAAGTGAGGGTTTTTTTCTGTAATCCCTTTTTTATATTCATCCGCCCTTAAATGGCATTTTTAAAGGCCACTGAGGAAATCAGTTTAGCTTAGTTTCCTCATGGGTTTTTACTGTAAAAATGTTGCTGTTGTTTCAAATTTTCAAAAACTTTTCTTAAAAGTCAAATTAATGTGAATGCTTAATGTTTCTAGAAATTTTCATCTTTGCAAAGTAAAGATGCAAAGCAAGTAATCTGCACGACAATAAACACACAATCAAACCCTGCATTGAAAAGTCTGATCAAATAATGTGCATGCAGCAACACAGCTTGTCCACAAACAGCAACATTATCTGCTCGTAATTTATTTCTTACCATTGCAATTTTTCTAACAGACTAATGCATATTTTTCACTCACCCTCCATATTTTTTTTAATCTCTTCACTCTGGACAATTTGGATTTGTTCATCTCTGATGTCTGCAGGTCAAATACGTATCCTATATGGCTGTAAACATATTCTACAACCATTCGGGTGCCTAAAACAGTAGAGTGATAGATATTCTTGAAAACAGAGGCACTCCCTGGCTTTTAATACTGCTTCCAATAACCACACAGTTCACAGCTCAGCATAAACTAACCAATAGCCAAACATGACATTAAAAAAGCCTCAACAAAATCCCTCCTTTGAGATCACAAAGGGAGAAGTCTTGATCAATCCAATACTTGATTTAGGTCAGTGGAAAAAAAAGAGATGCTATTATGTCAGCTGTCCAACTTTAAGAAGACTTGTGAGCTGTCAGTCATGGCACTTTAAAGCACTGTCATGATGAGTCTTTACAAAGGGATTGTTTTAATCCTACAGACGAAAAAATTGAAAGCTACTTAAGAGATACAAAGATCATATGATATTACAAAAATGTCTGCAATGTGCTGCATTGGAATGATGCTGAGAAATACCTCATGTAGTGTTTTCTACTTCATTTTTGTAGTCTCCTAAAGATGTGAGGCTTATATGATGGTGTGAGTGTGCACACCTAGGGGTTTTTAACCCTTTGTCCCTTTTTAAATAAAAAATTAAAAAATGTATAAAATAGAAGTGTCAAACATGCTACTTTTTAAGTTTCCTGAAAAATCACTGAATGACTCATGAAATTGTAGTGATTCTTATTCTAAGGGTAAGAGGGCAGTGGGAGAATCAATCTAGGAAGGAGATTTCATGGAAAGTCCCAACCATGAAAAAATTTTGATCACAGTTCATGTTATCCAGTTCATAGGTTACTATAAGAGAGAAAAGCCACTTGGTTTTATTGTTCATACATCTTGTGTTCTCTTTTATAATTTCAGGAAATGGAAAATAAAGCAGAAATTGTGTGAAATATATCTCTTTGGTAAAACACAAAAAACCCCACCATATTTCAAGTCCATTTCTGGAAGGAGAAAATAAGGTTTTTTGACAAACACTATCATTTAAGGACCGATACAACTTCAAAGCTGATCTCCTGTAGTGCTGTGGTGCACAATGAGCCATCTCTACAGCTATGACACCCTTTTTAAGTGTCATCTCTAATTGAAAGCCTGGTAGTATAACAACCCAGGTGGCTGGAAGGAAGTCAGTCAATCAGTAAAGATACATAAAAGGGTTTTCCTTTGAATATCTGCTACACAGAGTGGCTCTCTCCACAGGAGTAAAGGGGTTACCACCACTTTCTCATGTGAATTATATTTCTTTGTCATATTGTGCTACCCTAGAGCTTTATCTTGGTGTTATGGCATCACAGAAATCTCTTCCCATCTTAAAATACAGTTCAGCATGCACTTGATCAGATTACACTGCATATAAGGCCACATTCGATATTGTGGTCAATACTGATGCAGCCCTTATGAAACTTGCCCTCTCTTTATCTACAAGGAAGGGTCTAGACAGAAGTGTGCTGCAGGTCTGAAACTGCAAGGTTCTGCTTGTGCAAACTGTCATTACTTACACAGTATAACCCCCCTCATGGGGATGTGCACTAACTAGTAATCCAGTATATTTTTACCATGGCTTCAGGATAAAATCCTAATTAGTAAATAAACTGGTATAGTTCACTCACTACACTCATTACACTGACAGGCACCCCCCAGGAAAACAGCTTCTCCCTAGACTTAAACAGTCTGAAGCCCACAAATGTCAAAACACTGGCATTTTCAGGGTATCTCTATAAAGGTGAAGGAGCTACAGTAGAGCGCTGCAATTAATGACCAAATCACTCTCTCATGTCCCCCAACTCCTTTCCATAAACTCTGACCTCAAAATAAGCCTCCCTATAGCAAGTATAAGGTGCCAGTCTAATTCCAGTCCTCTTTCCATTAAAACGTACAAGTTTTCCTACATGAGCTCTGTATGAAACACAGTCAGATGAAGAAAAGGAGATAAAAACAGGTACAAAAAACTCATATTGATGTTTTGTAAAAAAAACCCAACAGAACACTTTGGACATAAAAACTAAAAAATCTTCTCAAGTCGTTACAGATCGCTCTTCAGGATTAATTTTTCCCATTTGGGTCCTTTGAGGTGTTACACGTTAACACATTCTTTGTGCCATCCAGAAATAACTGCTGTTGTAGGTCTTGCTGCTTTGCTTCCAGTAAGGTGAGATGCTCAGCTTTTACCAGTAATTTAGTTAAACATAATGGAGTAAAATCATCCTGGAATATTTACAGCAAGCTAAAAGTTTCACCTCGGCTGCATTTACTGAGAGCAATAGCGCTGTATGTGTGTTCCTGTAAGTATAATCATGTTGCTATAGCAGATCTCAAATTAACAGAAGAGGAAGAAGTTTTGACTTTTCTAATCGATCACAGGATTATAAACCACCCGTGTGGACGGCGGTGAAAAAAAGATCTGCAATGCAAGGAGTTATTGGGAAAGCCTTTGCTTTCCAGTAAAGACTGAGAAATACTAGTAGTAAATCACAGAGTACTGATGACACTTTATTTGGATGGTGGGTGCATTTTGGTTACTCATATTCACAAGAAATAAAAGCAAAACTGGAACAAACACAAAAAATGGCTAGCAGATGATTGAGGGAACTGAATACCTGTCATATGAGAGAAACTACAGGAGCTTAATTAAAGTAAGGCTAAGACGGGATATGACTGCTATCTACAAATACACTGAGGAAGGAAGCAGAAATGGGGAAAAAGAACTATTTAAACCCAAGGTCAACACTGACACAGGACAGATGTATAAAAACAAGAAAGGACAAATGTAAGCTAAAAATCAGATCATACTTTGTGACCATCTAGCTCTACAGAACTTTCCTAATAAGAATAGAAAGGAAAAAATGTTACATGATTTTAAGATCATAGTTGAGTAGTTTATGAGTAGGACAGAACAACAGAGTACCTGCAGTATGAGTGGAGCAAACTATCCTGAAAAGCTGCAAAAAATTTCCTATTTCTTTGAGTAGCTGGCAAAAATGAAGTTGAGCCAATTGGTTCAAGAGAGTTTTTCTAATGCAGCAAGTCATAAAACAATGGTGAAAAAACTACCAAAATATGTATATCCATCAGAATATGGATATATTCTGGGAATATGGATATATATCTGGGAAGATATACTGGTGGGAAAGTGAATGTCTTGCTTTCAGACAATCAGTACTTTCAGTACAACCAGGCCTTCTCTGATCACGTAAGGATCCACAAAGGATCCATGAGCAAGCTTATGATTTCCGACTGAACATTCATCTGACAGAGATATATCCTGGCCACAGGCTGCTCTCACGAGAGAGTTAGACACATGTCTTTGCACAGTGCACCTGATGCTCAGCTGCACCATGAGCACCAGCTACAACCCTCTTCTCCTGGCAAGCATATACTGCCTCATGAAGCGGTTTAGGACTGCTCCAGCTTTCACCATCTAACTATGTAGCCCATGTGTCACTAGAGCACCAGACCTTGTTCATCAGGTCATGATCTATCTGATCATACCCCTGTATGAGAGATCAGTCACAACAGTCAAGTTCAAATTCAGGGCTACCCAATTTTGGGAAGATGCCAAAGGAGAGGATAGCTGAAACTTTACTTTCTTCCAGGATTAAATATCTCCTTGTAAGCAAATTAGGCACACACAATGCATTTACACTGCAAATCACATCTGAGCTTGAATCTTTGCTGTTAAAGCTAACTTAGCACATATTTCAGCTGGTTGGCTCCCAAGCTGAAGGCACAGGAACCTCTTGGTTCACAAATGTGACAATGCTCAAAACTTGTCCATTGTCAAGTCCAAATGTGTCATCCCTAGCCTAGGATTTCTCATCATACGAGCACTCTTAACAGCCTCCATCTGCCTGTAAATCTTTTCCCACATTCCTGACTGCACAGGAAGAGCAGCTACTTAGCTGTTTGAACACACTCCACCATTTCTAACAGGAGGAATTTGGGGGACAACATGATTTCTCTAACAGCACCAATATCTGCACAAGACCATGGTAACACTTAAGGGAGGAGATGAAGAACATTTAGATGGGCAAAGCAAAGCAAGCATAAAAAACCCTCTAAACCAAAGAAAAGCTATAGACAAGAAAAAAATGTCAATCTGCAGTCCTGTTTGCTCATGAAGTTGCTCATGAGTGAGAGGAGCAGAATCACACATCGACTCCAGTCACAGTTCATGAACTGTCTGTGGAAATGGGTATGGTACCAAGAGCTACAGTCCAAACCAATGAGCAGGAAAAGTAAGAAGCAGAACCCATGGAGAAAACCAGACATACACACACAAGATAAAGTATGATTGCAACACGAGCATCACCTTCCAAAAGTAAAGGGAGGGGAAATGAAACTCTCAACTTCTCCATCTTATTTAATGAAAATTCTGTAATGGCTGAGGTGTGGGCATGGAACACTGTAGTGAAAACGGGTGCAATCACTCAATGCTACAGTGACAGGCAGATGCTGTACCCAGCTTTGCCCAGAGAAAGTTGTGGCTCATGGTTAGAAGCCTGGAGTGAAAAATTTTCACCCCTAGACCTTTCTCCTATCTCTCCAGCGTGAGTTGCTCAGTGTTGTCCCCATGATGACAGCAGCTTTTAGACAAAACCCAGAAAACTGAAGTGCTCCATTCTTCCCTTGCCACTGGGACTGGTTGTACTCAGTTTGCCACTGGCAGCCCTGACTCTGCTGCATGCTTAGAACGAGGGTTTTGTATAGCAAGCTTTGCCCATTTGCAGCAGTGAGATAAGTCACCCGCAGCAGTATTTTCGTGCTGACTCCTACTATCAGGAGACTAATGAACAACATGCCCATTGCCTACCCCATGTTGCCCTGTCAGATGTTGCCCATGCGAGCTACAAAGATGGCTGAACACGAACTCTTGTTCACTTTACTTCAATAACATTAGCAGACAAAAACAGGAGATCATTTTAGAGCCATTACTCTCTTAAACAGGAAGCGCACTGCAGTGTGCAGCCCCCTCCATTGTGCCAATGTAACTGCTTGTGGGATCACACTGTGAGGTGGATCAGAAAATTAATCTTTTTTACCAAGTTATTTTCGAGGCAGGTCAGTTGACTTACCAGCACATTGATCTGGTTCATAGCACATCTGTGCAAGCAGTTATGTTGGCAAGCTGAGTACAAGAAGCTCCCTTAGCTGGATTACCTTCCAGCCCCTCATGCTGGGAGCTGCAGTGAACTTCTGAACCTGCCCCCACTCCTTGGAAACACCAGCCCTGTCAGGGCGAGAGTCAGCTATTTGCAAGCAAAAAGCACTGGGAAGAAGTCACAGTAGAGCACTGTGAAAGTACTGAAGACTGTTAGCAGGAGGAGATTATGTATATTTAATGGTTCCTACTATGCATATATATTAACTCGAATACTTCAGCAACATCCACGCACTGTGCTAGAGAAATATGAAAGAAAAAAAAAAATCCTTCTTCATATACGAGTGTGCACACTTGCAGGCATGGAGTCTTTGCAAAAAGTAGCACATATTGCTTAGTTATTCCAAGCCACGCTCAGTGGCTGATTTCCAGTCTGCAGGAGACATGGGAGAGAAGCTTTGAAAGCAGCATGTGCTCCAGGTGGAAGAAAATACTTCGAGACAGCCTACCATCACCAGTGTCCGTCACAAAAGACCCCCTTTGTTATGGATTTTATACTTTTCTTAAACAGGGTCTTCATCAAACTCAGCTACATAGATTGAAGAGTTCCAGTATGAGGTACTTAATAGAGTCTCCTTCCCAGCATCTGAGTCACAGCATATACAAAAGCTGTTGAATTCAGAGAATAAAAAGCATCAACATTCTCACAACTCCACCAGTGCTTTTAGACCATGGTATACAAGATACCCAGTGCCTTCATGAAATTCAGACCCAAGAGGCAAAACCTTCTCAATCACTTTTAAGGAAAATGAAGTCAGTAAATAATCAGAATTGTTTTATTTTGTTTTCTAAGTCAACCACCTGAAAACTTCCATTCTTATCCACGTGGCAGTTTTACAACAGCAGCTATTCCTGATTTGCACCACTGGGTTCATTGGGAAGGAAGTCTTGGCTCCTCCACCAACAGCACCAGTGCTCTGTGACATGCTGCTGCATTCAGGTGCCCAATGTCTTGAACTTCTGGATGGCAGCAAGAACCCGGAAGAGTAACAGAGACTGAGGGCTTTGGGGTCTACTGGTTGGTTTGAGAGACATCTGGGTGAACCACTCTTCTTCCTTGGGAGCAAGAGGGCTAAGAAAGGGAGTAGGAAAGAGAAATGGTTAGACAGAAGTACAGACAGAAGCAAAAAAGACAGAGGAAGCCTCAACTACCCTGAAAGTATACTAAGAGGCTAAATTTATTGCAGATTGTCATATATCTGTAAATGAGAGATCTGGAGTTCATGGGAAGATGCACTTGGCTGAGTTACCAGATCTCTCCAAGCATCTCAGCCTTGGCACCCTGCAGTTGGTGCTGCCCAGATGAGCAGTAACTCTCAGGACAAGCAGCTCCAGGTCTGTCCTCCACCAAATTTTTGTCATTCAACTGAGCACAGAAACAAGGTCACTGCAGACCTGTTCTACAGGTAACAAAATACAGTGAGTTACACTCCACTTTGTTGTAAGAAAGTCCTGATTCTCTGAAGTTAGGTGGGGGTTTTTTTTTGGTAAACAACAACAAACAAACAAAAACAAGCCCCCCAAAAAACCCCACTTACAAAGAGAGTTAAGCCATTCCTGTCAGATATTTGTCCAACTCTAGTTTAGAAACTTCCACTGCTGGAGACCTGACAACCTTTTTAGGCAATCTATTCCAGACTCTACTACTAACAAGGTAATTTTTCAAGCTTGTTATTCTATGCCATGCCTACACAAGACCAAGGGATAGTTTTCCCCTCTTTGCAGTTGCTCTTTAGATAAATAAAAACTGTCAGTTTGTGAAGGAAGGAATTCCTTGTGAAGGAAGACATTAAACAATACCTGGGTTTACACTTCACAAATTAATTTTTTATCCATGGTGTAGTATTAATTCTCAGACCTGGTAATACGTTATTTTATAAAGCCAGTTTCAGTTTCGCTCCCTTATTAGGTACAGATAAAGATTTCTACATAGTATTTAATGGTGTATTGCTCTTTGGAGGAGTGTGTTTTATCTTAATATATTATGTTGCTCTCTGACATTGGTTGGTGATACAATACTGTGTCTTGCAGTTTTCTGCTTTTGTTTATATATTCTGTATAGACATAGGTTGTTAGGAATGGTAATAGGCTCCCAGTCTGCTATTTCCATTATTGTTGCTTAGCCACCAAAAGTCCCCCATAATGGGAGGCAAAGATTTATAAATTGAAAGATTAACAAAATAGACATAAAAAATGCACAAAAAGCATTTCTACTCCTAAAAAGTATAACTTGCATTTTAGATAACAAAATATTGAATTATAAAAACCATAGTAATATAAAGAATTAGGACAAACACAGACACAGTGACTTTGGAAAACAACAGACTTGGAGAAGGCAGGTAACTCTCTGTATATATGGTGATCGTGCAACCATCCCCTCAGGGTTTTTCCACCTCCTTTAAAGAACAAACTCTACAATGGAAATAGAAGCCCAATCACTGTCTCTGTTCAGGCAGATTTTTTATTTTAAGTCTCCACCAAGGTGACCAATTAATGTTAATCCAGAGGGCATTTTGTGTGATCAACCATTAGCGATGCAATCAACCCATTTCATTGCCATCTACTGCCAACACATATTGACCATTATGAAGACGGATCATTCTGAGCTGCTAGTTAAAAGTAAAAAGCTCCTTATCTCACCCCCATAATCATCTAGACTCTCTTAGGTGTAATTACTGCCCAGGCGAGAAGAGAGACTAAGGAAAGGGGCAGACTGAAATATGTCCCCATGTGCCTTCACTATTTTGGATCTTAATTCTTTAAATTCCCTTTTCATTCTGAAAATATTAGCTTTGCCACTGAAGGTGGGACTCATTTAGTGAAACACAGACATCTGAGCTAGTCAACCTAGACTCTTTTTGCAGCCGATGGAGCTCAAGTCAATGGAGTCACTGTGTCCTAAAGCAGACATCTAAACCCAGTCAGATGAGTCATGACCTGAAAGCACTGGTATTGCTCTTTTGATTGTAAAGGGAGCCCAGGGTGACTAAATCAGATGGAAATGTCTTAGCTTGATTAAAAATAATTCTATCCCCTGAGTCTCCTGAGTAACTTTCCACCTCTAGTGAAATGCATTGTGTTGCAACCTTTCCACATTTTTTGCACTTAGAGAACAGGATTTGTGTGTGCATCTGGATGCACCTGTGCATGTGAAGTCAGGAGAAATGATAAATGCACACAGGGCTGGGTATTGCAGCTATTGATATCCCACAGGGAAGTGCATTTCTTTGCTCTATTTACTAGACAAGCAGAAATGCTGGCAGGCTCCTTCTGCCACTAAATTTCATAGCAGCTGTCCGATGACCACATTAGTGGCTGGTTAGGGCACTTATAGCACTCTCTAAATGTTTGGTATTTTATTCCTCCCTTGAAGCATCTGGTGTAAGTCACTTCTGGAAACAGAATAGTGGACCAGATGGAGCATTATTTTGTGATATTCTGATCTGGTAATTCCTATGTTAATTTTTACAAGAATTTAGATACGCATTGGCCACATAACCCAATCTGATTTTATTATAAAAAAAGGATGCCTTTCCCTCCTTCTTCTCTTCCATTATTTTTTGTAATGGAGATTTTCACAGCACAGTACCTGGAGAGAAGACAGGGGTATTGCAGATTTCAGGAATCAAGAGCTGGGCTCCCACTGCTACTTCAAACACACAATAAAAAGGGGAACATTTTTAACAGTTTTTAGGCAGATGTCTTAAACTTTTTACAAGCTTAAAAACTGCATGATATGTACCAATAAATGCAGTGTTTAGCAGTATTACTGTCAGCATTGTACAGTTGTCTGAAGTTTCCTTTATGAATCTTAGTTGTGTTGGCTGGTACTTCGAGGGATACAGAAGAAAAAAGACTATATTACAATATGCAATAAGGCTATATTTTTAGCAACGATCAGTAATCTTGAGTGTACCAGAATCCAAAAGGTCCAGCACAAGTGATCATAAAGGGAATTGGTTCTCACTACATTTCTGAGTTTCAGACTTCTCTCCATGTTACACTTCAGATTAAAGGCATCCCAAATCATCAGGCATCATTGAAACACCACCCTGCAACACCAAAGTTGGCTCTAAACTGCAGAAATACAGTGAGAAGGTTAGGCTATGCCCCCACTTAAGGATAGTTTGATTGATCAAGGTCAGCTATATATAACACTGATAACTTTTTCACCACATAATTTTCTCTAATTAAACCTCCAGCTTCTATCTAGGTGCATCTCTCTTACGTTGTTTTTGCTTATACATCCTTATGATGTCAAGCTGTGAAAAATTATATGGGTCATATAATCTGTTCATTGTTCTGTTCTTACATTAACATATTAATTCCAAACAACAGAAGACAAAAATATGAACAAAAGAATGTCATGACTTAAGTACTGAAGATAGACTGAGTCCTTGCAGACATTATAGACATTAGCAGCACAACAAATTATTAGTTCCTCTAAATATCTGGATCTGGCTAAAGAAACTAATCATATAAAACTGAATCATTAGCCTTTGGCAAACTGCCTCAATTTCTGTTAGAACAGGCTGGTACAAGTTGAGAAATTTAATGAGTTTTCTTTTTTTTTTTTAAATAACACAGGAGAGTAGATAATTTTCCCCCATTAATTGTTATATACTGAGTAAGGCCTGAAAACACACTGTAGAAAAAGGTTTGTTATTTTCCAGTTGAGTTCATGAAGGATTCCTTGATGTTGTATGGTCTTTTAAAATATATACTATGATTGCACTGAGAGGTTGATAGGAAAATTCATGCCATTTTTTGGCTGGCTTTTGTTCCCTTAAGTTACAGTGATGAAATGTCAAAGTGGTGACTTTGACACTGAGTTTCATGGGGCCTGAACTAGCAATAACATACTCGTCACTGATTAAATGGAGTTTGCTGTATGAACTTACTCTAGGACAGTTTTGTACCAATAAGGCATCACAATGTGTAGAGAGAACAAAAGGCTGCATCACTTCCAGTGACATCAGACATGCAGCTGTCCTTCCCATTTAATGCTGTAGAAGTAGCAGAGCACTCCGAAGCAACCAAAGGCAAATGCCACCCTCGTATCTGATGCCTGGAGCCCAGAGAAGCCAAGCTTTAGAGGTGAGAGTGTCCTGCCATCTCTGTATACCTTATAAAAGAGGGGCTCAGACATTGCTCAGAGACCTCAGACAGAACATATTATCTTGCTGAAATGCCTCTTTTTCAGCTAACCCCTCACATCTGCGTGGCCTCGCTTCCAGAACAAGCGTTTTCCAGAATTGTTTTTCTGCTTCACAATAGCAACCAGTTGGACAAAACCCAGTCTTGTGAGAGTGCATCTGCACGGGCAGTTCTGAGCAGGGTGACAGCATCCAATAGATTGCTTATCTCAGAAATGTCACTTTGAGAATTTTTTTGTGCTACCTGCTTAGCCAAGTGTCTGATATGCACTGGATTGGATATTTTGACTTCATTTTATCACAGAAGGAATTAAAGTAGCATGAAATAAAGGCCTGGACCAATGCAATCTTATACAGTAAGTAAGTTCACAGTCTCCATAGCAAGCCCCCAAAACAGCTATTCCAACAATGGAAGAGCCTGGGGATGGCAAAGGGAGCAGAGGATGCACAGAGACACAGAGCCTGTATTAGGCAAAAAAGTAACATTCATACTGACGGGTATGGAAAATTCAGTTCAGGGACTTTCTGAAAACTATGGCATTATGTCTGTGGTTATATGCCATACCATATCTTCCCAAAACCACCTCTGCAGCAGCAGCAAAGACCCAGTGCATAGGGGAGGAAAACTGGGCCAATAGTGCAGGGCTGCTGTGCCCAAGGGCAGGAGGTAACCTGCCAGGATTGCTGCTTCTGGGGCAATAAATGTCCAGGTTGGGATCTGCTAGGTGCCCTCTGGAGGCACAGGACCATACACCATGTGGCTGTCTCTACCTGAGCCTTCCCACAGAGCAGGGAGGGAGATGAGCCTGAGAGAGAAGGAATTTATGAGGAGGGATAGGAAAGCAAGCCTGGAGCTGAAAGATATGGGATAAGAAAGATCCTTTTAGAGCGCATCTGAGGAGATTGAAGGCCAGGGAAGAAAGAAACAGAGAATCTCAAGGAAACAGTGATAAAGCAGCCTGGTGAGAAGGATTTGAATAAGCAAAGGTTAAAGGAGGAGGAAGCTTGCTGAAAGGCAAAGAGAAGTGCCAAGAGGAAACTTGGTCCTGACAAAGTGAGGACAGACAGAAGAAATGTTATCTGGGACAGAGTAGCTCCCAAAATAGAACACAATCTTCTCCCCTACTTAGAGTAGGAAATGGCAATCTATAGCATATATTTTAACAACTTCCATGTTTTATTTTCCCTTTTTTCTCCCCCTGCTGCCTCCATCAAAACCTTCAACTATTTGAAGTCACAATTAGCAAGTTCAAGACTATGCTAATATTGTCATGGAAAAAATTATCATTATGTGTGGGGGGTAATGCACATTTGTAACATTGCCTTCACCTGCACATGGGGGCCAACACTTCTGTGGGATGAGACCTATCTTCTCAGAATTGTGAAGGTCATCAAATTTCAAGGAGCAATCCATTAGAAAGATCTGTTTTGGAAGAGTTCTGTCTGTTTTGCTAAGACACATGATTTTTCTGAACTGATTTCTGAAAGAAATAAGCCTTTGAGAGAATCATTAATTCCATCTTGAGTACAATGAACAATAAGGGGAACAAAGAAAAGGCAATGTTCTGCTGAGTTCTTTGAAAGGCTACAGATTTCAATTTTTTCTTAAAAGATAATATCAGAAGATTACTGGGAAATTTTTACCACTTTTGTTGAGTTTTACAAGTATCAAAATGCAATCTATTCAGTACATAAGTGAGGTGATTAAAAAAAGCTTCTTTCTTAAATCTCTTGGCCAGTTTGTTTCTTTGAAGCTGCCACTCTTCTGTTACCACTAGAATTGAATGAACTAATTCAAGATTTTCAGTGCCTCTTGTTTATCTATCAGAGATAATGTGGTAACACCAATCCAGGCAACTTTCAATGAGAAAGACTATTGTAAGAGAGATCAGTTTTGTCCTTGGAATCTATAGCCCTATAAGTGATGAGTTTGGGAATAGCTCAAGAGACCATGCAACACCTATGCTCTATTTAAATTCCAAATGTATTATGCATATAAACCACTGTTCAAGTGAATATGTGCTCAAGTTGGATTCAATTAGGTAAATTCTGGCATGGACTTCTCTAAAGAGCTTTCCTACCTGTAGAGACTGTCACCCACATGGCCCATGATACCTGGAGGTAACATTGGATAGCAATGTTAGCCAGATAAGCCGAGTGGCTCCCTGCCTAGAAGGGCTAAATACCAGAAATTTGCAGACAGCTGAGATACAGCCATGTAGAAATGTGGCCTTATGAAACCTGGAGATGGGGTGCTACGATCTCCCAACCTCAGCTCAGTGCTGTGGCAGAAGGCAATTCAAGGTCTGGATTTGAAAAATGGGGAGTCAGAAGAATTGCTTGTTCTGACTGCATATGTCAGAACCCAGTGAGGACCCCCTTGGCACAGCTGAAGAATGCTTCCCGTTTGTTAAGAAGGAAATAAAAGGCTTGTTGCTACAATGAGCTGATGAACAAAATAACCTGTTGTGAAAATATGAACACTCATGAGCAAAATCAAGCCAAAAAAAATTCATATTCCTTCAGAAGCACTGTGCTAATATAACACTTTGAGTAAAATTAAAAGAAGGGAAAATATGACAGGGCAGCAAAGCTTGATAAGCTGATATTAATGTCCCTGCCTCTTGTAATGATCAGAGAGGGAACTATCTAGACCAGGAGAGTTATTAAGTCTTTGAGTATAAGCAATATCTCCTTGCAAGAGTGAGAGGTTCAATTAAATAATAAATAATGAATGAGTTTTTGAAAGTTTGGCCAAGGTAGCTTATCTAAGAGAGACTGCCTCTGAAATGAGCCTCCTGGCCCCAGTAGAATGTGCTAGGCTAAAAGGTAGTAAATTGCATCAAAATCATAGTATTATCACTAATGGTGTTACAATCTGAATTCTGAAGGGGGATAGCCCTTGGCTCAGGAGGACCAGTGGTGAGATTAGCTGAAAAACTACTGGGCCTGTCAGAACAGTCAAGCTTCTAAAAATAACGCTTGATGTTTTATTCACATCGGTAAATTACTTGATTTCAAGTCCCTTCAAGATGTTAAACTTCCAGCATAGGCTGGGATCTGCCTTCTGCCATAAAAATGACCCTTGTCTTCATTCACTCACACATGCCTCAGAATGAAACCAGTGAGAAGGAAGGGATGAAGGGGAACTGAGGCAGGAGGGACTACAGGAGGACACGAGGAGTGATAGCAGAGGGAGCAGAATAACCACTTGGTGTCCATTCAACATTGTCTCTTTGAGCACACTTATTCTGAAAACAGGTAATTTTGTCAGAGGTTGTTGATCATTCTTTCTTTTTTTTTTTCATGAGGTTCAGAAATTAATTTCCTGTGTGTACCTGATGCATGAGCTAGATGCATTTAGTAAGTGTTTCTTTTAATCTACTTTTGGAGGTATACACATACATCCCTTGTCAACCCCTGTACATACACCCACTAGCCCCATATAGTCAGCTACTTATATATTTCACCCGACCATCTGTCCTTGGTTTGAGGTAAAGCAGAATTAATTTTCTGTTCAGTAATTTTACTTTTTAGCTGGGCCTGTTCTAACTAACTAAACTCTGAAATTAACGGTATATTGTTCAGAAATTGTTCACTCTCACAGTGATAAGACCCGATCACAAAATCCTTCCCCCGGCCAATCCCCATTTCTATACTGAGCGTGACCTCTATGGTATAGAATATTACATTGGCCATTCCTTTGTTCTGTCTTTGCTCCTCCTTAGCTTCTATGAGGAGCTAAAAATAGTTCTTGTAAGTATAAACATCACCAAGCAACAAGTAAAGAACATGCATTATTGACACTCCTTTCACAGCACCGACTGGAAAAGAAATTAACTCTTTTCCAGCTGAAACCAGGATACTGACTAGGCCTGGACAGGCAAAAGATATAAGAGGGTTTGGTTTTATTTTGTTTGATTTTTTGTTTTTAAACTACTACCTTTTGCTGTAGGAGCTTCTTCCATCGTCATTAGGATGTTACAAAATTAGAGGCAGAGGGGAATCTCTTTGAGTTTGCAGTTTCAAAGAACACCTCATTATTTGCCTTTTTTATATTAATAATTGCACAAGCGCTATGCAGATTTGATGAAAAAATATACATTTCTTCAGTATCAGAGAAGCGGTCACATGAACTAACTATTAACTATTCCCTATTAATATGAGTTTAGGAGAAGAGCGAAAGCATTGATGAATAGGTTGGTAAAACAATTGTAAATGAAGAAGAATGTCAAAAATAACCCAGCCATCAGAAACAAGATGGAAGTAACCCTGCACCTCCACTCATCAGAGGCAAAAATGTTTCCATGGTAAGAAGAACCAATATTTCAGGCTGTAGAATAACCTTGCAGTGCATTTCAGACAGTGCAACACTTGAAAATATTTACAGCGGAACCGGACCAGTCATTGCACAGGAGGGGATACACAAACCAGATAATTTAATAGATATTTTCTAATTCCAATGCTTGATGAGTTTGGCAGAGGAAAAAACCAATTGTTTTAGTAAATACAATAAATCTCTTACATTACTGAGCAATAATGCAGCAATTACTAAAGGTCATGACTGTAATTAAACAGCATTATTTATTTCATTGCCAGAGCCTCATTTTCTATTAAGCTAGATGCTAACCTAGCCAAGCTAACAGCCACCCTTACCTCTAAATTTATTATGAAATATATTTCAGAAAATTTATTGGAGATTTTAGCCTCTTTTACTCATGAGATGCTTAGAATTTGCACCTTTTCACACAAGTATAACAATACATAACATATAACATTTCCTGCGATCTCAAGGTTAAAATTAATTTTCAATGCTTGCCTTGTATTTCTAGCTGTACTCATTCACTTTTTCAGTGTATGTATATTTCTCTGAATCCTACTTGCTTGTCAACTCCTCTAAGTCACATTTTGTTGACAAATCTCACACATTACTAAGAGTACAGAACAAAATCATGATGTTAATATCTCCCATCTAAATCTTTTCTTTCTAAATGCAGGGATGCGGACTGTTTTCCACTTGATGAGGTGTGAATACTCATTAGTAGACTCTACTGTATTATTTTGTCAGCTGCTACTTCTGACAATCACATTTGGGCTACTATTGTTCAAGGTCTTGATTTCCAAATCTGTTTTGGAAATTTTCCTCTTTGTTTCCCTAAGGTTTCCTTGCAGAAGTACATAGAGTTTTGCCCTAGTGCTGCAGAGGTAATTTCTGGATATGAAATTCACGTCCTCAGCTTCCCCCTAAAGGTTTATAAAAAGTCATTAAAATTCCCTGTGCAGAAGAGACTCAGCTAGAGTATGGAAAATACCAAGAAAAGGAGTGGAATGGATGGAGCCCCTGAGTCCTACAATGTGAGATACATAAACCACATAGCTCCGTACTGCCAATACGCCCTTCACTCTGCTCAAGCCCAGAAGCAGGGCTTCCAAGGAGGCTGTCAAAGGGTTGATCTTGCTCTACAATTTGGCCTTTGGAGCTTATCTCAGTCTTCCTTGTGAATTTAGTCTGGAGCTATTTACAAGTGGAACTGATCCAAAATAAGGATCAAATACCTGCTTTGAACAAGCAGTTCCTTGCATCAGCCAGCAATTTGGGCAATGAGCAAGCAGACACTTCCTACAGACATTATGGATCAAACCCTTCCCAGAATCACAGTCCTGAGCCAACCTGTTAGTCACAGCATGGCCCTGTGGTCTTTTCCCCAGATTACATTGTTCTTTCCTCTCCTCACAATCATACTATTCAAAATATTTTCTAAGTTGTCTCCAGGAACAGTGTATTTCAGGCTTATAATCTCCAATGTTAAAAAATGTAATTCAGCACAGCCAGGGATGCTGAAACCCTGGATTCTCAGGGACTTGGCTGCAGGGACAGAAAGTGAGTAGAGATCACAGAGGAAGAGAGCCAAAAACGTCAGAGACTATGAGATAAGGAGAGAGATGAGGCTGGGGGGACTGCAGAATCTCACACAGGTAGTGCAGCCTTGCAGACTGATAATGCTGGTGATGGAGAGTGTCGGCTTACTGTTCATTGGTTTAGTTTGCTGGGGTGACCTTAGACAATTTCACCATGAGAAAAGGAAAAATCCTTCACTGCCATGGATTTGGTATGCATAAGGCACTGTGACACTCCTAAGCTGAGCAGCATCCCAGGCTCTGCAATTCGGAGTACGAGGCAGTTGTGAGCCACACCCCTCAACCAGGAAGAATAATTGCTAACACACTGGCACTACAGAGCTACTAGCATTACTTAGCTTTTAGTTATAGTACTGCAAATATTATGACTAGTATTCTAAGCTATATAAAAGCCTCTTTATTTCAAATGTTTATCTCAGCTAAACTGAACCCTTTGAAGTCTTTGAATCATTGTTTCTCAGCTCAACTATGCACACCTTCAACGACATCCATGGGCTCAGGAAAGAGGAGAAAATGACAGTTCTGAGATCCCCCTCTGCTTTTCAACATTCACCCTGTGCAGTAGATTTAAGCAAATTGGATCCAAAACATCTCAAGAGTTCAAATTTTGCAACTTGAAATTCCAAAGCATCACCCTCCTATCTCGTATCTGCTTTTCAAATTGTATTTTCCAAGTATTTAAAATTTTTCTTTAGAACAGGTTATTAATCTGACACAGGATTTTGCAACATTCGTGCATTCAAATTTCTGCATAGTTTAGCAAATACACCTGACCTTGCTATTATCCTTCCTTTAGGAGATTTATACAGCATTCTTTCTTTGGAAAGATCATTAATTATCATGCCAATAAAAAAAATGAAATTGCCTGCCACCTCCTATGTAAATGCTTCCCCATCTGTTCCTTTCTCATTTTGTCTCCACATACTCTACCAAAGGTAGCTTTAGTTTTTATACTGCTCTTAGAAAATAGTGCATTCTTTGTTGTGCAATTTAAATCTGTTAAATTGCATTGTGAAATGTAGCTCTATTAAAGTAACATATAGTGCCATGCAGTCTCTCAGAACCTGAGCCAACTCTCAGCAAAGGCTGCCCTTTCCTAAACACCTATAGATTCATTTCAGGTCTAAAGAATCAGGTTTTGATTTTTTGTGCCTAATACTGTAACCGATAATATAAAAATATATCCGTAGTTATTAATTAATAACAACTTATAGCAGAATTCCAGTAACAGCCCAGTGACCTCTGCTGGAATTTTCACGTGACACTGTAACACCCTCCACAGGCCTTTGCTCTACTGTGTTAAGAGAATAATAGGGTTTTTTTAGTCAAAAAAGCATAAATATGGAAGATATTTTTAATTGTTAGGGATGTTCAGAACTAATTTTCGAAGGACTACTGTAATTTTAGCAAATATTTCAGAAAGCTCTTTGTGAAGCAAAAATGTAAATGGCCATCTTTTTTGTTGAATTACTGGATAGCTCTGCACGATTCAAGGGGAATCCAAAATAGTTATACTCGGCAGAACTGCTGAGGGACCAACAGATTTGTTGTTCAGTTACCTCCCATCTCAGATGTTTTGGACTACTCCATGACATACAATGAGAACAACTTCTCAAGGCCTTGGAAAACTCAAATAATTTTTTTGCCTACAAAGGACTACGTTACCCAAGACTCTTCAGCCCTCAGCCAGGAGGAGGCAGGCATTGTCTGGCTGCACAGTGCAATAGCCACATTCTTGAATACAAAAGAAGCTCCCAGAACCTCATCTAATAATGAATCATTGCCAACAGGTCACTGAAGAAGGTGTCTAGTGTGCACCTCCAAATTCACAACATTTTGAACCTACTTCTTTTCATCTTCTGTTTCATGGACAATGTGGTTTCATCAGCTTGAGTTTGTCTCTCAGCTCCAAACCTCCAGTCACCCAGAAGCAAAGCAGCCATAGCAGGGAAGTCTCCCAGGAGGCCCCAGACAAAAAGGACATCTAGGAGAGCAGGGTTTCCATTTTTCCAGGATGTTCATGCAAAATAGCTGCTGCAGCTTCAAGTCCAAGCGTGCAATGTTCCCCTGAAACGTTTCTTTGTTTTTCTGATGACCAAATGTGAAGCTGGGATGGGGTTCAGGAGCAGATGCCACACTGCCATCCATAAGCAAGAAGAAACAGAATGAGCAGGGGCATAAATAAGGCAGGAATATGGAGAGGAACAGAAATAAGGCTTGTTTCAGGTGTGAGGCCTCATACCATGAGTATGGAAGAACAGCAAAATAGTACTGTCAACTGTATGAAACATGATTGTGTGTTGCTCACAAGAGTGGCAGTTTCAGAGGCAAGCAGGACAGAAGTCACAGTGTGTAGGACAGCTTTTCCCTGCACAGCTTTAAGTCACACACATAGCAAAGATGTTTGGTTTAGGAGACCAGACTAACTCTAATCAGAACTGATGTAACTGTGAAATGTGTATAGTGGAGCAAACATAACTGTTTGCTCTACTGATCTGCTCCTACTGTGCTGCATCACCTGCTGATTAACCTTAGCTGTCACCTTTCCAAGGAGCAACACTCTGTGTGGTGAATGAGGAACCTGAATGATATGAAACACTGTAGTGTCATTTCTAAAACAAAATTATTTTGATTGGTTTTCAATCAGAATTTCATATTTCATTGTCCTTTAAAAAGCATATATATTTTTCAGGGCCATGGAAGAGAGTGGGCCAACCCAAGGCCCATTTAAAATACCCATTTAAAAGCAATAATTTTCAACTAGAACATTATCATAAATGTTTCTGAGTTGAGAACCTAAGATTTTGTCTATCTGATTGCTCATAACTTCCCACCTGGGAACTGAAGCCTTGCATGATCAACCCAGCATATTGCAGAGAAGAGCCTTCCTTTGCAGTGCGGTTGTGTGATTTATCTTTACTTTAGATTTCTGCTTTATTTCTGGTTGAAAACAATTTCCTGCTCACTTCTGTTCAACAAAGTTTTGAACCACATTTACCATGAATTTTCTGGATGTGGAATTTAAAAATGTAATTAGCCAAATATATTATCACATTGTCTTACTCATAAATATCAAATAGTAACATAAAAGAAGCATATACTGTTGTGGTTCTCCACCTGGGTACCAGATAGCAATACTAAGATTCAGACAGACTCTGTGTTAGAGTAGGTTAGGAATATACCACTCAAATAACTTCTTCTCTGCAGTAGGAAACATGAGTTCCAAAAAATCAACATTTTCAACGGAAAACTTCTGCTCACATATTTCAGTTTTTCATATCTGCACAACTGAAAGACAATATTTTGGTTTCTCATAATGAATGCAAACATCTTCCTCTGGGTCAACTGCACTGTGATCTGTCCTCATTCTGAGCTGTTGAGGCACTGTCCCTGGAGATATTTAAAAGATGGGTTGACATGGTACTCAGTGACATGGTTTAGTGATGGTTTTTATCAGAGTTAGGTTGGCAGTTGGACTAGATCTTAAAGGTCCCTTCCAACCTTGACAATTCTATGATTTTATGATTCTCATACCTGAGATTCTTGGTAGACCTGTTTTCATTACAGACCTGGTTCTCAGGTGGCACAGTCTTGGCTATATGAACACAACACAACCTAATGCCCCTCCATGCATGTGTCTCCTATGCACCAAGAACATGCCTGGGCAGAGGATAGAGTACACACCCTCTAAAGAGCATGTTCAATAACAGATTTCAATTAAATCAATGCAGCCATCATAATTCATTTAAGCATCTGAAAAAAAAACCCAAACCAACCTCAAAACAAACAACCCCCCCCAAACAACAAAAACCTGGTTTAAGGACACTGAGATATTTCTCTTTAGCCGAACGAAATGTCTTACATGTCAAATCTGAGGTATCAGAGATTCTGATTTTCCAACTGTACATCACTGCCAAGAGAACTGCTGTTTATACCTCCAGATAAGACAGGATGTCTTCTTGGATGACAAATTGCACAAATTGCAGGGTTTGACACAGAGGTAGGTGAAGTTTTAAAAAGATTACATGATCCCATGTGAATTTAAATCCTATAAAAAGTAGTAACTTGATAAGCAGTCCACATACAAAATAAGTAAAAAGTATGAACTGCAAATAACCTGTGAATGAAACACTAATGACACTTTATATAATGAGGCTTACAATCTGAGACTTATTCCGGGGTGACACTGTGCAGAGATCTTAGACTTATTCTGGTGCAGACACTGTGACAAGACTTTGATCATAAACCTTACACCTCTTGGCCAGCCACCTTATCTTGGCTGGTACCTAGCTCATTAGGCTACATATTATTACATTATCTGAACCCAAATTTAAGTTCTTAAAATTACTGGGCAAAGTAATGTATTGGGATTGTTCTGTCATTACAGCATGGCAGGATATCCTAATTTATTAACAACAGTTCAATGATTTTGAGTTACCCGCCATTTTGAAACCTGCCGCAGAGATTGTGCCTTGTTCTGTCTGCCTTTCCCTGTGCAGTCTCAGGAAGGCATGTCACCTCCCATGGTTAACATTTTCCTAAAAGTTTAAGACCTTCTTCGTGTTTTTTTTCTAACTTCTTGCAAGCTCTTATTTTCCAGACTGAAGAGGGGAGCTCTGTCAGTTCCATACACAAACAATGTCACACCAGGTTTCTGCTCTTTCTTATCAATGTTACAAGAAAGGAACTTTTGGCTGCTATTCATTTTCAGCAGCTTACTTAGAAGCTTAGACTTTTCTTGAGTGTTTAACCATTTCCATTTTCTTTTCTCCCCTCCACAGGCACAAGAGATCTGTTGCCATAACATCTGGATGTGCCTTACCTGGTCTTTAAATTACAGAATCACAGAATCTTAGTGGTTGGAAGGGACCTTTGAGATCATTGAGTGCAACCACATTAAAAACAAAAACAAAACCAAAAAAAACCCAAAACCTTAAAAAAAACCCACCACCACCCCAAAAAACCCCAA
>BJBW01010354.1:32743-55840 GCA_004320125.1 Scolopax mira | reverse complement strand
AGAATATGAGCATAGACTTCACAGACTTTGTAGGGGGCAAAGTCCTGAGTAGATCTCATGCGATGTTTAACATTCCTGTCTTTTGAAACTTTCTGTTTCAGTTCTCTGTTTTTTACAACTTTTTTTTTTTTTTTTTTCTCCACAGGGTTTTGGTTGGGCATTGGGAACAGAAAGCATTAATGGTGTATGGTGGCCAATCTTTTAGAAAGAAGGTTTACTATATTTCTATGTGTCAACCAGACACCAGATTCCTAGTATCTGAAGGGGGGAACAAGGAAGATAGGAAGAAGACAGAACTATTCCTGCTTTCCTACCTGCCGCACTCCCATTTGGCCAAGGATGCAATCATCTCATCATTATTTTTTTTCTTCTCTTTTCACTGCCTCTCCAGTGCTCTCCTTAATATATCTCCATCCCAGCTCACCAGTTTGGCTGGACTTGGTGGGGATGCAAGGAATTAGGTGACTGGCAGTGACGAGATGTGATTCTTGCTGCACGCCCGGCATTTCTATTCCTTTCCCCAAATACCCTTGTCATTTTCTATTACTCCAGAATGCATAAATAAGAGAAAACGTCCTTTATCATCTGAATATTATTCAGATACCATAGCACCAAGGGGAGATTTTTCTAGCCGTGGGCAGCACAGGTGCAAGGAATTCCTTAATGTTATAACGTCTCGTGAATGGTGGTGTGGCTGAGTTCAATCTTCTATTCAGAATCTCCACGGCATCGGCTTTTAATATAATTTTCCTCCTATATAATAAAAAGAATAAATAAATTACACCAATGCCTTCCAGGCATCTAGGATTAAGCTGACGACCAAGAAGTCCAAAGAGTCCACGTTATTAATATATTCAGCATCTCAGGTTTTCAAACTTTTAAACTTTATTTGACGCTTTGCGCTTACAGAATTGAAAAGCACTGGTTCAAGACCTGCTTAGAGGAGCTGGTAGGTGATGGGAGCTTTGTACAGACCCTCTTGTTTTGTGAAAGGGAGAGACTTCTCCCAAATCTGAGGCTGAATGGTAACAGAGACCATGCCTGCTGGGGGGCGATGCTGAAAGCAGGTGATCCTGGTCTCTGCCTGGGAGACAAAATTGCTGCTCAGACCTGAGTCTCTAGGAAGAACAGGCTGACCCACAAAAGTTCATTTTGATTAAGACAAGGTAAGAGTGTAAAGTAGGTGAGCTGCTCCTGGGTACTGTCCTGTGTGGCTGGGATAACAGTGCCACGTGGAGCATGACTTTTAAAACGGAATGACCTCAGTGAAGAAGAGGAGCAGGCAAAAATGAAGCTGCTCTGGGGCAGCTGATCTTCACCAGGTCTTCTGGAGCAATTCTGTGGGTAGGTGGGTGTTTTGGGCTGACTGGGTCAAGAGGACAGTAAGGAGATATTAACAGCTTTTTCTTGATGAAAGGAAGGGATTTATATAAAACAATGGTCTATGACAACCATGAGTTGCACTTGAAGATCCCTTCTTGTCGTCTCTATTCTTCCTTCTGTGCAATTGAAACCACACCTTTCAGAGGGGACAGGAGGATGAGAGTCACCTCCTAAACATGTCTTTCTCTCTGCTTGTTGCTTAGATGTATTACAAAGTCACTGAAAAGGAGTAAGTGATTCTGTGGTGGGATTCACCACAGCTCTTTTGGATGTCCTCCTTAAAATAGGAAGAATCTTGCCATAAAGATTCTGTTTCTCTTCACTGGCTACAGATATAGCCCTCTCAGTGAAAATTGGATTAATGCATACCATCCTAATTTTTTAAGGTATTTCAGGAGGAATTGTGGTTCTGAAATTCCCTTCTCTCCTGCCCTTGTCCTTTTCTATCACTGCAATGTGAACAAGTACAGGAAAGTATCATCTGAATATAATTTGGCTCATGACAAAGCTTAAATAGGAGAGAGCACCATGTTTCCTGCAAACAAGTTGCTCTGGAGCATATGTGGGCATCTGACTTTAGGTACCCAAGGAAATTTTAATTTAGCTGTGGGAGGCTCCTGATAAATAGAATCATAGAGTGGTACGGGTTGGAAGGGACCTTAATGATCACTGAGTTCCAACCCCCTGCCCTGGGCAACAACACCTTCCACTCTCAGGCCCCATCCATCTTGGCCTTGAACACTTCCAGGGATGGGGCATCCACGACTTCTCTGGACAAATAGCTCCATAGTGCTGAAAATTATGGTCTGGATCATTTGTGAGGGAATTGGGAAAAATCCCAGAACTACTCAGCTCCAGTTTATGCGAGCTTCAAAAATGTTTTATTTGGCTTTTATCAGCTGCAGATATTTATAGGATAGATATTTACAGCAAGGGGGCATGGATCTTATCCCGAGCGTGTACCCAAGGACTGTGAGTGGCTGTAGATGGTCAAAAACAAGTTCCCTGTGCTAACCTTTTAGGACAACCCTGATGGCTGGTGACCTTATTAGGGATACCTTTGGACTGAGCAGGATAGAGAACTTTAACAGGACTTCAATGTTTTGTTTTGGGCTGATGGACACGACTGTCCTCGCATGATGGGCCTCCAAGCTCTTCCTCAGGCAACGGTTAAGTGTGCTAAAATAACTGTTGCCAGAAACACTGAAGTAGTTGTTTCATCCATTCTTTTCTCTGCAGGGGGTCAGGAGCTTCAGATCGGAATATCCCAGTTTGCCAGCTACCGAGGGTCAGACATCAAGGTGCAAATTGGGGGCTCATGGGCACAGATTCAGGCACAGATGGACCATGGCATTAATGTGACACTTCCAGCCTTGGCTGCAGGATGGTACAACATTTCTGTCATCATCAATGGCGTTGCTGTCGCTTCAAACAGGTGTGTGAATGCACATACTTTCCTTGAAATAGAAATTTAGTTCTCTGACCTATTTGATATTTTAGGGTTAATCTGAGAAGGAAGGTAAGACTTTTCACAAATCCTGTACCTAATGGTGAAATCTGCAGTGTGGTATAAAATTATGAATAATTATCAAGGCATTTATTGATCTGTGGAACCCAAGTCAGCAAACTGCTAATGCTAGTCAATTAACTCCCCTTGGATCAGTAGGAGGCAGGAGAGAAACATTTTAGAAAAAGCAGTTGATTTGATGAAAAATGCATATTCAGGCAATCAAAGGTATTCACAGATTCAGGTCAAATGCAGATAAATCCTGCTGCAGGAAAACAGCAGAAGAAAAGAAACACTTTTCATGAGAAAAACAAAAGCTAGTTTGAAAAATAAAAAAATGCTTTGTTTAGAGAATTTTTAAATGATGCTATTTCCATCTTTTAAGGTGACACTCCAAGTTCATGCCTAGATAAATGTAGTATATATTAATTAAAATGTGGGGTGAAACCAACCTGAAAGTTGTATACAACAATGCATTCACAAGCAACACAGTTTTGTTCTTCTGCCATGCAGAATCTCATCCATGGCAGCTGCTAGAAATGATGCTGAATCAATTATATTGGAGAGAGGTTTTTTTGCTCAAAAACCACCCTAATCTTCTTGTTGCATTAATGAACTTCAGAAGGAGAAAGCCTGTGGTTGGTGGGATGACATGCAGGGGTTCATCCCATCCGATATAGGAGTCTGTTAGCAGCACCATCACTTTGTATCTAGAGACAAAGAGTAGTCTCCAGAGAGAGACCTCAATTTGGTTGGCTGGCTCCAGAGAGTGGAGGGAGATGGATCATCCCAGGAGACAACTTTGATCTCTGGTGGGCTGGATTGCAGGCTTGGGAAGGTCTACTTCTCTAATGCATCTTTTAAAGATAGGAGTGTTTTTGAAAGGAGAGTTATGAGGAGGAAAAATAGATGTAGGTGGGACAGAATCAGAGCTGCACCCTTATCTGAGTGGGCTTCAGGTGGGAGGGTGTAAGGAGGGAAGGCAGCTGGGATGTCCTTTCAATGCACTTGCATCTCCTGTCTGTGGATGTTGCTACAGTGGGATCTGATGGGTAACAACCCCCTCATTCTTGCTTCTTTTGATGGGCTATTCAGTTGCACCTCATGGACTAAATTTGACTCACAGGTTACCACTTGATAAGAAGGTGTTTGTTACAGATGTAGCTCAAATCACATGGTAAAAGTTGGGTCTTTTCACAAAGGGGATGTGTCAGGTGGGGGTTTGGCAGAATAGCACTGCAGAAGGAGAGGAAAATATGAAAAAATTCCCCAAACCTTCAAAACCTGTTTCTATGTTGCTTGTGTTTTGCAGGGTTGAGCCTTTAATCCAGTACCTCTCGGAGATCTTCAGCGTAGAGCCGTGTTGTGGCTCCTTTCTGGGTAAACACCGTCTGTACATCTGCAGCCACTTATGGAGGTTAAAGGGATCAAGGGCAGAGTTTTCCTGCAAGGATGGAAAGGGCATCCCATTTCACATCGGTTTAAATGAGGGTGTTTTAAATCCGTGACCCTTTAATATGCAGACATCAACTGGCAGACAGCAGCAGTCTGGAAACGTGGGATTGTAGTGAGCATCCCTCAATTTGGTTGGCTGGCTCCGGGGTCCCTGGGCTTTGAATTTGATTTCCCAAAGTGTGCTCATGTATCCTTGCATGTTCCCATTGGGAAAACAAAGCACGCCCACACCTGGCTCATCCACGCTATTTCTTTCAGTCATTACGCCTCCATCTTTCAAGGCTTTCTATGTGAAAGTTGGGGGGAAAGCAGGGTACGGTTGTGGTTTGAAGCAAGCAATTTCAAGTGATCCCAAAGGGGATGTTAATTTCTGTTAAGTTGAAAAGACACACACACACAAAAATCCTTTTCCGATGTTAATTTTAACCAAAAGTGAAATATTTATTAGTCCCATTCCAAACTCTTAAACAATGGAAATAATTTAAGGGTGTTTCAGAGCAAAAGATGACTGAATTAAAAAGAAAAGTTTTACTTTCGGTCTTAAAAAGCAGATTTGGGCTGGTTGATTTGTTTTGTCCTTTGGCTGGGGATGGGGGAGAGTTGAATCCCTGTAGTGAATTTTACATGAACCCTTAGAAACGCTTTTACAGAAGACAGAGAAATTCTTGCGATGCAACCTCAGGTACTTCACAGATTGCTCTCCCAGGCTCACAACATGTTTAAAGACATGAAAAATCAGAGGATTTGTGGTATGTGATTAGTTCAATAGTTTGTGAAGTGCTCAAGCCTTGAAAGATGAGAGCGTGGATAGGGCTTGGAGAGAAAAGGTTATCAGTTTTGACAATTAATTTATACTAAAGAGAAAAAAAAATATTGTACCCCTTTTTTCGTATTTAAGGGTAAATTGAAATTTAAATAAGAATTGATTAACTCTTTGTCTGTAGAGTTATGAATGGCTTAAGCTGATTTAGAATCTCATTGCTGCAAAAATCACCATCCCTTCCCCTGCCTTATCTCTATAGTCTTTTCTTGTCTCTAAGACTTGCCCGGTCACCTGCATTAAAGATTTCAGCTGACTCAAAAGGGACACCATTATAAACCAACTTATTTTTCAGCCAGGTCATGGGAAAAGGAAGGGCACGGGATTAATGGATAAGGAGAATGAAGCAAGCTAGAGCACTGGGAGTGCAAGTACTGCAAACTAAAGGAAGATGGAAAGAGGCTTCAGATGGCCTCTGGGTTTGGGATTAAGCTGAAAATGCTGAAGGTTTTGCGTTTTTATGATTATCACTTCCTAAAATCCAGACTGCTCCTTCTTCAGTGCTGTCCTGATTGTCAGTCCCTGGGAGGGAATGCAGCTACCTCTGCTTTTCAATGCTATGTACATCCAGACACCAGGATTCATGCTTATTCCAGATAATTAGCACTTGCTCTCAGTGGTCAGAACAGACCCTCCCAAGGCTACTGCTCCTATCAACATGGAGAGGGAGTCTCCAGTGCTATGTCCTAAAAGAACCAAGTGAATCAGACACAGCCTGTCTCCCAGAGTCACCCCAAAATAGGGTTCTTTAGGGAGGTTATATCAGTGGAGCAGCATATGAGGATGCCTCTACAATATTCTTCCAGCTTCTAACAATAGACATTCGAACAACTGCAGCTGGAGGTCATAACTTTGTGTCTAACTCTTCCTGAATTGCTTTTCCATATGAATGACCCTCTTGGTTCACACCAAGAGTCTGTTTACCCATTTTCTGTCATCTTCTCTGCTCCTAAGTAGATGCCCAGGGAATAAAAATCAACCAGGCAACCACCAGGGAAAGCAAACATCCTGCCATCCTCCAGCCCTTCATGGGAAGCCCTGGTCAGAGTTGCCTTTGACAGTGGAGGGAGAACTGCTCTACCTGTCTCAAATGGTGCAGACTGGGAACATACGAGCAGGAAAGGGCTTGAAGCTGGAAGCATTCATCAGTCTATCAGCTTTTCTGGTCAGTGAATTCCTCAAGGGCAAGTGACCAGCAGTGCATGGCAAATCTGGGACTCTGCTTGAGTGGCCAGGCAGAAGTGAAGATTGAAGGAAAGTCTATGGTTCTGGCTTTTTGTTAAAAAGCAGTCATACCACACTTGGCTTCCCTGTATGCAGCAGGACCAAAACACCTCTACCATGTCCCCATCTACCTGTACAGACAGTCCCATTCCCTGAAGAGTTCGGTCCCTTTTTACTCTTAGGGGTCCTCTCCAGCAGTTTCATTCAGTTCTGTGGTGACTTTTTACTGCCGCAAAGGTCGCTGGCTCCTTAGCCTCTTGTCCATCTGGATTATCCTGATACATGGCTGCTATTATCTCTAGTTGTCTTGTTCCAAAAAGAAAAAGGACTTACTTTCTTCTTCCATTTGACCTGGCTAAGACTGTCAGCTGTGCTTATCAGCTTTATCATGGTTTGTGATTGTTCACAGAACAGTGATTAATTCCTTTCCTGCATATAATGTTCTTCTTCTTTATTTTGTGTTACACCCAGGTGGAACGTTGCTCACAATCTCTGGGGTGGGCTTTAGCCAAAATCCTGCCCTGGTTTCTGTTTCAATGAATAGGCAAACCTGTACGGTTACTCACGTGGAAGAAGAGACAGTTTGGTGCCTGACCCCACCAGCTGCTAATTGGTCTAATGAAGATTCGCAAGACATCTCTGTTAGAGTAAATGTAGTCATCAGCAGTAGGTCACTTCATCAGGCTCTCCTTACAAAAAGGACCACCACCTTTAATTACCAGAGAGCTTTGACTCCTCTGATTGCTGTTGTTGAAATGGAAATCACAGAGAGCAACCTGCTCTTGAGCATCCAGGGGGTAAACATCACCGAGTCTGTGGCTAAACTCGGGCATAGTGAATGTGAACTTCAGTTTCAGCATGGCAACAACTCTGCAATGTTTTATCAGTGCTCTTTGCCACTGAACAGCCTGGAACCTGGAACTTTCCCCATCCAAGTTATCCAGAGGCAGCTGGGATATGCTCATGTGACAGCAAGGCTGCAGGCCCTTACTGTAACTCCACGGATAACCTCCATATTCCCATCGCGAGGATCAATCTGTGGTGGCATGTTACTCACTATATCTGGTATGGCTTTAAAATCCAGGAGGAATTTGGTACAAGTCAGCCTGGAGAGTAATTACTCCTGTGAGATTCAGAACTCCGATAATGATGCCATTAGTTGTATTGTCCTTCCAGGGACCCATCCTTTGCATTTTCAATGGTTGGCTGAAGCATCTTGGGCTCTTAAGGTCACAGTGACTGTCAATGGGATCAGCAGCATCTGCCTTGGAAACTGTACACTCCACCTTCACGAGCAGTGGACCCCCCTTGTAGATTTGGTGACCTGGGAGAGCAATGGGACATTCACCTATGTGACAATCAAAGGACAGAGGTTGGCATGGCTAAGTGACAGCCCCACAGTACTTGTGGATAACAGGGCTGCCTGCAAGGTGACATTTTGGAACGAGACCAGCATTAAGTGCCGAACTGATTGCATTGCCCCAGGGGAGCACAACATTTCCGTGTCCAACAGGAAAAGTGGACAAGCTTGCTTCAGAAAGGTGTCCAGTAGTCTCACCATCCTGCCTCAGGTGTATCAGTTTTTCCCACAAAACTTCAGTACCAATGGTGGGGGCCTGCTCACCCTCACAGGCTCGGCACTGAAAGGAAAGAGGATGACTTCTGTTCACATTGATTATCACCCTTGCCTTGTTCTCAGTGTCACCTGTGTAGCTATCCAGTGCGTGGTGCCTCCAGGTAATGGGACTAGAGCTTTGAGTCTAAGAGTAGATGGCATCTCCTATTACCTTGGAAGAATAAGTTACAGCGAGGAGTTTACCCCAGCATTCCTTTCACTTGTTGCAACTGGTCTCCTTTTAACAATGACCGTATCACGTATCACAGAGATGGACACCATCCACGTATTTGTTGGAGACTTTCCTTGTAGTGGTGTCACCATCACTCGCTCCACTTTGCAGTGCTCAGCTCCTCTGCTCCCTGTTGGCGAGTACCGTGTGCTGGGCCTGGATGTCTCCAGAGGCTGTGTTTCCTCCAACCTTACGTTCACCTCTCAGCTGATGGTGATGGCTCTTCATCACAACTGGGGTAAGGCATGAAGGTTTATTGTAGCTTCTCCATAGGGTATAGTGCAAGGGATTGTGGTGACTGGGGTTTTTTTTTGACATGAAAGCAAAAACGAGGAATTAAAAAAAATACCTTTGTTAACAGTTGACTGTCAGGCTCTGTCTTAAATCACATTTTCTGTTCTTTTCCAAGGTGGCTTGAAAGGAGGAGCAATTTACCTGCGTGGAACTGGGTTTTCTCCAAGGAAGACTTTGGTCACAGTCTGTGGCAGCCCCTGTGAAATTTTGGATAACATGACGATGACTGACCTGAGGTGCCTTGCCCCACGCTTACACGGTGAGCTAAGATGCAAAACCTGGCATTGTGTTAAAAACATCCCCTAAAAACTTACCTTGTCTCAAAAGTAGGGGGGCCCAGTGTATCTTATCCCAGGGAAATGGATAACTGCAGCAGCCTTGGAGAAAAGAGAGGAGCCAGTATAGCACTGACTCCTGTTTTTTGAGCTCAGTCCAAACACAGTTGCTGTCAACGGGAGTTTTTGTGCTTTGAACTAGATCAACCATGTGCCTGTGGCCACATAGGCTTTGTGGTTGTGTTTGAGATGTGCATCACTCCAGTAGTTCCTTGCGGCAGCTATTCCTTGGGAAAAATCTCTCATAAAATGTGCATGAGGACTGTAGAGTTAGGTCCCAAAGAGTGTTTTGGCCATCATGACCATCTTACTGAGCTGTGCTCCCTTAAATGTCTTTTCTTCTGCCACCTCATATATTTTTTGCATGGTGGGACAGCTTCAGTGGGGTGAGAGGGTGGGAGGAAAAGGGTGAATAACTGGGAGGGTAGATAAATGAAGCACTATGGCCAGTTCGTATCTTTGGGAAGATGAGGATGAGAATTTGAATTCCTTGAGAGGAAGATGAAATTATCTCACAGCCAGAGCATCCTCCTTAACTGGAGAGAGACAGCAGGCAATAGTGCCATGATCTCCAGCTCTCTCCAAGTGAGAAATAAACCTGCCTCAGTTTTGAAGGAAAGTCTTGGAAATGGTCATTTCCTGGGAGAAGGTATATTTCCTCCCGCTCTTACTGGCAGATGAGAATCAGTCTCCTAAAATCTTCAAAAGGTGGGATTTAAGATTTTAAGTGTCACCCTAGACATAGGCTATTCCCCAAACGCTAAAAAACAGAGCACCTGCCTTGGTGTTACAATAGTGCAACTCTTGGTAGCAAAACACTTCAGCCCCTTCATAGTTCTGTTGCTGGGAGAACATCCTGAGATCTACTGAAATATTGCTGTTCTGTGGCCATTCAGAGATCCATCATCCAGGTGGCTAAAGATTCATGGACTCTATGGATCTGGAAGAAAGGTGCCAGTGAGAGTGTCCATCAGGGTAAATTTTGCCATGGTTTTGCTCAAAGGTGTGTGGAATCTCCATCCTCTGAAATAGTTAGAAGTTGACTCAATTAGTTGTTGAGAAGCCAGTCCGATGTGAAATTCAACATTCTTTTGAGCAAGGGTTAGGACAAGAGGCATCCAGCATTCCTGTTCAGCCTTACTTATTCCAAAGTTCTAACTTTACTCTTGTCATTCTGGATGGTTCCTTTCCTCATCCATGAGGAATACTAAGAAACACGGAAGGGGAAAAAGTAAGGGCTTTAAAACCTGAACACAAACAAAACAAAAGAGACAACAAGAAGTCATAAGGGCTCGATTTCTTTTTTTTTTTTTTAAACAATATCCAAGCACAGTCCATGCAACTGCTTATTATTTTTTAACCAAGAAAGAAGACATGGTACTGGAACGCTGAAAAAAAAGAAAGTAATCAGAGCACAAAACGGGAAAGTCTGGTTATTGAAGGAAGAATAAAATGTAAATAAGATGGTCCAAACTGTGAAAACATTAATAACTGCGTTCAAAATTCGCTGAGGGGTAGGCAGCAGAGGAAGCCTGGGGACAACTGTCTGACAGGCAGGACCACGATGCTTATTGCTGACACTAGATGTCAGCAAGTGAACGCTGGTTGCGTTTCATGGAGAGAAGATGCAAAGGACGCGTTGCCTCACTAACCAAAGGGACAAGGCACTATTGCTTTGAGGCTGGTTACAAGGCGACCCTTCTCTCTCCTGCCCTGGATGAGGGTTTTGCCGCCTGCAGCCTTTAAATCTCAGCAGTCAAGTTGCAAAAATGTGCATCCTCATCTAGTGGGAATTGTCCCTGCCCGTGATGGGGGAGGAACTTGGTTATCTTTAAGGTTCCTTCCAACTTGAACCATTCTCTGATTCAGTTAAGTATTTACAAGAAAATGTTGGGGTTTTTGTTTTTTTTTTTTACATTTAAAAAAAATTAAAATCCTTTGGAGGCAGATTAATTCTGCATTTTCTGGGCTATTTGTACTCCCTGAGACAGTCACATTCTGCCTGTGCCCATCTACATGTGGCACTGGGGAATCTGTACTCAAGATGTTTTGCAGACAACGTTCCTCCTAATATTTAAGGGATTACACACCTCCACTGTTTTGGGCATGAGTTGACTTATTCAGAGCAGTTAGTCTTGTCTCACCTCGTGGTTTACATGCTGCTGATTGCCTGGGGATGTTTGCCACTTGGCACTCACACATCCAGTTCTCAGATCTTTCTGTCACAACCTTGGCAACATGGGAGAGGAGGTGAAGTGACTTTGAGGGTGCAGGACCATGAGCCATGAAGGAGATGGGAGGGACAGGTCTATGGTGCCCCAGGGCTCCTTTGGTGCAGAGGCTGGTGAGGTTGGATGCTTGTCTGACATTTCCTGGCATTGCTTGTGGACCGGGTGATGAGAATTGAAGAGTTCAAGCTGCATTTCTTCTGTTAAAGCATGCCACGAAGCAGAAACACCTCCCCTCTGGCACTGGGGGATGTCAGGTGGCAGCTCACTGCTCTGGGGTTTCAGCGCTGGGTCATGTTGTGTCTAGTCTTCTTAAGATTAGAGATGATCACATGGGAATCCCCAACAGGTCCATCTAGCAGACCCATGTGATCAAACCCGCAGGGCAAGGCTCTGCAGATAGGAAATGTGACTTCTTTCCTGTTTAACAGACAGTTTTCTAAGACACGAGGAACCATCAGGCTCAGCAGGATCCATCCCCAAACCTGCCCACCAGCCCTTCCTTAGGAATAGGTGTGGAGCAGGGTTGCAGGAAGGCTTCAGTTTGATCATGGACAAGAGCTGGGCACGTTAAGAACTGAAATGTGCTCAATCCAGAGCACAAGGAAGAGGAAAGCAAGCCTAGACTCTTTTGTAAGACGTGTTGTTTTTTGTAAGCCGCAGAAAAATCAGAACAGAGCTAAAAATTTGAGTTTCACCCTTAGAGCTTTAGAAAATTAGAAAATTTAGAAAATTTAGAAAATTAGCAAAATTAACGAAACTATGATCCCCACAAGGAAAAACAAAACCAAAACAAAAAAAAAAAACCCAAACCAACCCACAAGTCTTTAAAGGGGTGGTAAAGAGATAACTGGCTTGATCCCAAGAGCTCTCCCCTTCTCTTGTTCTTGCTTTGTTGCTCGTGTCACAGCACTGTTGAGGAGTGTGGGTACAGCTGTGCATTCTGTTCAGCTCAGGTTAAATTTGCAGAACACATGGTTAATGTCTGTGGGATTGGATTCTGCTGCTGTGAAAGATGTGAAGACTGGCAGGAAGCTTGGGGCAGGTGAGAAAATAACTGAATATTCATGTTAGGAGATATTAGGGTAACTACCATATATAAATTTTGCAGTAAGTCAGTAGCCGAGATTGTATGTTTGACATTGGGGTAAGGGTAAAGAAGGCACCTTTAAAAGGAGGTGACCTGATAAGAAGATCCATCAGAGAAAAAACAGAATCTGATTTTCTTTGTTAGATCAATGTGCTTGGAATAACAGGTGTGGCTTTAGGGTTTTGATGTAACAGCTCTTGGGATCTTTGTTAGTGAGTCTTGGACCTAGAGTTAGCCAAATTACATTGGTAAAAGTGAATGTGTAGGGATTAGATAAGTCCAGAAATGAAATGAGGCTTGTTTAAAAGGAAGAGAGACACAACTTGGTGGAGTTCTTTTTATTGAACAAGAGGACAGAGAGGAAAGAGTTTTGGTTGTGGTAGATCAGAGGTACCAAGGAGATGCACTAAGTTAGGGCCAAGGGGGACTATAGCCGGGGAAAGGGGGTGATTCGTATGAAGAAGATATGAGAAGGATGAATTGTGGCAACTGAGACCTCAGTAGAAACCAGGGCCTCTGACATTTATTGTGGGGGTCTAACTAAAGACCCTTCTATTTTTCAAATCCAGAAATGAAATTAAGAAAGAGGAAAAAAAAAATAAATATACATATTGATTACACAGCAGGAACGTTTGACAGTGAGATCTATCAGGCGGTGGAATAGATGCTTGCAAAGTCACCTCTTGGGACTTCTGAAACTCGGAAACTCGTCTGTGTTAAATGAATGTCTCCTAGGGAGCAATTCGTCATAGGCAGAGGTTGGACTTGATGACCTTAACAGGTCTCTTTTTTTCCCTCTCACTTTTTTTTCTCTCTTTCTTTTTTTTTTTTTTTTTTTTAAACAAAAAAAACCTAAACCATAAATGACTTTGTCTTCTAAGCACATGTTAATGTTATGCTCAGCAGTCTGTTTTGTGAGCAGTGGATAACTGGGGATGTGCGGTTTGGCACAAGGGAGTCCTTGGGCAGTTGTTCAATCAATCTGCAGCTGCCCTTGGAACTCCTGTAGGTTTTAGCTTTATCACATGTCCGTCAGTTATTAAAAAGCGACCCAGAACAAAGCCCTTGTGCTGAACATCCCAGGATCCTGGCTTAAGTCAGAGCATCCCTCAAAGGCAGGGTTGGGGGCAGCCGGTCCCTAACCCATTACCAACATGCAGAGATTTGGCTGCCGTTGTGTCTGATCTCAGAAGAGAAGCCGTAAGGGGATGAATGAGTTCATCTCAAGGATGGGATTGCATGACACGTGATTACCAGGCTTTTATCTTCATAGGGAATATAAAGCATAAAGAATTCTGGGGATTGAATACTAGTCGATTAAGCAGGGAGAAGTATGGCATCCCAGTATATCTTTTTAGGACATATTAAGTGTGTTGCAATCTTTAGTTGATATTTTTTGCTACTGTGGTGACAGGAGATAATGACACCAAGAGATATTCCAAGAGATATTACGTTTAATAGTTAGAGGTAGGGGGATGAGAGGCCAGGATTTCCTCTTAGCTGAGAAAAGCATTAAATCCTGTAGGAGCAGAGGAATAGGAGGACCTCAGAGATCCCTAAAGAAGGAATGAGAATTGGACAACTCCTCAAAGAGTGGTATCTCAATCAGATGGTCAGGTAAAGTATGGAGACAAGATCTGTCCCTCCTTCCATCTGAGAGGGAGGGGTTTGATTCTGGGATGTATAGATTAAACAGGGATTTCTTGGATTTTGGTTCCACTGGTATCTTCACAAACCTCTGTAACCTTGTTTTTTAGCTTAGAATTTATAAATTAATACATCTGTTTCCCTGGTTTCAGTTAAAAATTATTTCAGCAGTTGGCAGAATACAAGGCCTCACATTTCTACAGGCACGATAATGTTGACCTGAGGGTGCTGGATCACGGCAGAAATGCCCGATTTCCACATAACATTTCAGGGGTATCCAAGGAGTGACAGGTGGTTCTTCTGTTGAGCTCTAAGGGCTGTGCAGGAAATATCTTCTGGTGATCTACATTAGCCAGGCAAGATCTTCGACAGCAGCAAGGTATCAAAGAAGATTTTCATGTCCTGAGATTCTGTGGGTCATTTCTAGTGTTCATCCTGACACAGAGTTTTTCCACCTAGGAAAATTCTGCCTTCTTTTTTTCAAGACCGTGAAAGAAAACCAAAGGTCCTTTTGATTTGCTCAGCAATCTGTTGGTTTTTTCTTAAACTGTGGGATGTGAGTTTAATCTGCCTTCTAAATGCAGAGAAGTAAAATACAGAAAAATTGTGAACTCTCTCTCTGAAGTTCAGAGCAGATGAAATGCTAGGTTTTAATATTTCAAAAAATACCTTAAACATTGAACAGCTATAAACTTTTCAAAAATACACCTTATGAAATAATGATTTTTAGGAAAAAATGTTAAATCTTTTAACATAGGAAATGTAACATTTTCATATTTTTACCATTTTAAAAATAATTTTCAGAATTTCTTAAAAGCGGAGACATTCATTAACAATGACACTTTCCCAGAAAACAAAATGCTTTTTGAAAAAACTGGAATTCAGAAAAGTAAACAAAACCCAATTCCTTTCTTGATAAATCCCTTCTGATTGCACTTCTGTCACTTGAAGAACACTCTTGGATACCACAGTGCAGAGTGTAATACTATCCACTGACAGGTTCATTACAACTGTTTTATTCATTCAAGATTAATGAAAATTCTCCCAAAGTCTTTATATGTTTTTGATATGGTTTTGAGAGAAACAGTTTTAGACATGGTTAAGTGCTTGAAGGGTTCCTTTTATAAAAAGTTATTAAAACCAAACATTTGAACTGATCTGAACTTCAGTGACAGGTCACTATTTTTTTAAGCATGCTTTCTGGGTTTAGAATAAGAAAACCTATTTTTTTTTCACACCACTTGTTCCTTAAATGCACCTCAAAATAAAGCAGCTGCTCCCATTACACTTTCTATCACATCCATGGAGTCAAAGTTGGATCAAGTCTCTAGTCACACTCAGGTAAAAAGCAAACTGGGAGATCCCAGTTCACACAAGTTTCCTAGAAGCCATCCCAAGGTGTGGCAATGCTTTCACTGAACCTATTTCTGGATTTCAAAGCTGTGATAGACCTTAAGTTGTCATATACCCCTGGTAAAAGGTTTGTGCCTTACTCCTGATCTGTAAATCATGGTCTACCTTCCTCAGAAGAAATGTCCATACTCTTATTTAATCACTTATGTCACCTTATTCTGGATGGAATAATTTGGTCCTAAAGATGATCCTGATGCTTGATGCACAAAGGATGGTATGTGCTTGCTCACTCAAAGCAGAAGGGGCTGAAGGAGTTGCTTGGAGAACTACCTGTCCTCAAAAATGATGCACCAAAAGGGAGGTTGGGACATGCACATCAGGAATCCACAGTGACAAATGTTGATTGCTAAAATCTGCTTAAAGTCAGTTGTGTGCAGGCTGCATTGGGTAACTCCTCTTGTCTTTGCAGCATCTTTGGCCATTCTCTGTGGCCTGACACATTCTTCTGTTGACTGCCAAGAAGACAGAGCCACCTTCATTGAATGTGATGTCCAAGTCTCGGTGGGTTCCTATCACCAGAAGGGATCTGTGTCTTATCTATATGTCTGTGAGGACAGCCCACCTCAGTGGCACTGGAGGGACGTTGACCCACCCCAGAGGCGTTTTGCTGGACTCTTTGCCAGGTTAGTGCTCCGACAGCTGAGTGGCCCCATCTATGACCAACGTAAAATCATAGAATGACCTAGGTTGGAACGGATCTTTTAAGATCATCGAGTCCAAACAATTTTTTTAAAAAAAAAAAGCACACACCCACACAAACCCCACACCACACCCAAAACAACACCAATCCCCTACTAATCCATATCCCTGAGCACCATGTCAACTCGTCTCTTGAATACTTCCAGA
This sequence comes from Scolopax mira, assembly GCA_004320125.1. Lineage (NCBI taxonomy): Eukaryota > Metazoa > Chordata > Aves > Charadriiformes > Scolopacidae > Scolopax > Scolopax mira. The sequence continues at coordinate 39,751 of BJBW01010354.1, read as the reverse complement.
GATGGTGCCTCAACCCCCTCCCTGGGCAGACCATTCCAATGCCTGACAGCCCTTTCAGTAAAGAAATATTTCCTAATATCCAACCTGAACCTCCCCTGGTGCAACTTGAAGGCATCTCCCAGAAGTGGGGGACATCCCCCAGAAGGTATTCCACCTTTTGCAGAATTGGTCCCTGACTGAAGGAGCAAATTTCTAATTCTTAGGTCTCTGCCTACAGAGCAGTTTAGCCTTGAGACCACTAGAGAGCTCCGCTGGGTTGTGAATCTTGTTCCTTGTGTCTATCAAAGCATCTTTAGTCCCCCCTCCTTCCCTCCCATCTTTTTAAAGTGTTTGAGAGACATCAGAAAATCCATCTCGTAAACAGCCTGCTTTGTTCCTTCTTAGGTTTTAATATTTATCTTCTGATCCAAAGCAACATCTGGTGGATGCCAATGGGGAAAAAGATTAGGCATTATGAAAAGCAGAAGTCTTTTTTTTTTTTTTCTTTTTTTTCCCCTCCTTTCCCTCCCCCCGCCCCCACCCTTCCTCTCTCCAAGCAGTTTCATGAGTAAAAAGTCACAGTGAAAATTCAGCAGTCTGTGCCATATTTACTCAGCAAGGGTGCTCAGGCATTTACTCAAGGCTCAGGCTTTGCAAATCCAAGGCCAGGTTGTCCAGGAATATAAATTGGTAGCATTGCCTTTAATGGAGCCGTGGGGATTTATACCTGCAGAGCATTTACTCCTGTGAGTAAGAGGGAAATCTGAATTAAGGAATAAACAAGTGAAAAAAATTAAAAAAAAGAGCGATATTAAACAAATAGGGAATTAGAATATCACTGCAATGCATTGCCCATGGTTTTCTCGACATGATGAAGCCGTTCCTGGCTGGTGCATGATGCTATGACCCTGGTATTTTAATGGAGTTGCAGAAATTTGGTCCCCATCCTTATCTGGTCCTTGTGTCACAGCTGGTGTTGTGAGTCACCAGAGGGAGTTCCGGATGCTCTGTGTTGAGGGAAGAAAGCCAACTGGCATTTACTGAACAGTAAGACATGAGTTGCACAATTTTTTAACTTTCTTTTTAAAAAAATTAAAAATAAACATTTAAAGAAAAAAAGAATTAAAAAAAAAAGGATTATACAATTAGAGCATCTGCCTGTCAGTCTGTCATTTTCTCCCCACCAGCATTTGAGCTCTGATTAATGTGACTTGGGTTTCATAAGGGATGAATATTTTAAGAATTATGAAATTCTTGGGCTGCTGAGGAATTTTCCAGAGTACTGATGTTTTTTGCTGGTGAATTTGTTTCTAAACTGGGCCTTGCTGAAAGGGAGCAAGAGCAAAGAGGATTATTTGATTTCAGATGATCTGAAACTTCTGGGGAGAAGTAGAAGAAGAGAGAGTTTGAAGTTATCCAAATTGCCTATTTCAGAGATTTTGAGAACATTTTTTTTCAAATTTCAGTTCAGAAAAATGTTTACCTTAAAAATATTAATGGAATTTGTAGCAAAGCCTTAGAGAATTAAAATGTTCAAACTAGAAATTAACTGTTTGGGGAATTCCTGAAGTAATGCACATTGATTACTGTAATTAATAATATTAACTAAGAATTAAAAAAATAAATTGATTTGAGTTCTGAGAGAGTTCAAGGGCTAAGACATTTGTTCTAGGATGGGGAAAAAACTACTGAAATAATTTCTGGCTTAACTGCACATTAAATCTATCCTGTTTTACTAGTTTTACAGTGGTTTGAATAAACTTTCTAATCTAGTCTGTGTTACAGAATATACTTTATAAACACTTAGTGGTAAATCCATATTCCTTAAGAGAGGTGTAGGGTTTGCCATTAACATCACTAGTACCAAGACACATCCCTGAATTCCCTTTAACAAATCACCCCTTCTTTTTTTTTTACATTTCCTTTAAACACTGCAATCTGCTAACAGTTTTCCAGCATCAAGGTTTTGGGATGCAGGTACTAGAGGACAGGGAGGAACTGGCTCTTTGCCTACAAGCAAAGTTTGTTGACTTTTTGTGAAAAGACACGAACAACTACTCAGAGGTCCTTGTACTGACTTCAAAGTGGGTCCATGCCCTGCATCTAGTCAACAACAACCCTCTTCAGCCTTTAAAACAGTTGGTTATTTAAAGGATGTGGCTTTTTCTTCTAGCATTAAAAAACAGAAGTACTAAGCCTGGTCCATTGAATAATTGTGCAGGACAAGAGCAGTTCTCAAAGTGTTGCCATCAAAAGCAAGTGCAGTTCCCTACGGCTGGCTTTTGATTACTGATACAGCAGAGGGAAAGGTTCATTTAAATATAGAAATAAAAATCCACTATTAAACAGGTTCAGCTACTTGCAGAAGGCTTTTTTTCTTTTCTTTTTTTTTTTTTTTAGTGGTTTCTAATGTGGCTGCTTCCTTTAACACTTTAACCCCGAAAAAGGGCAACAAAACAAATAGCCTTTAAATTCACTGTCAGAGCAGCTTTTTGCTTTTACAGTGGGCTGCCACATCCAGCATGGTTTGAAAACTTCAGCTTCATCAAATCATCCTGATTGTCATCCTCCCAGCAAAGCTCTGAGTGTTGGCTTTTCAACTCGGTCAATTTTGGTAGGACTTAGGCTCCTTACTTTGGCATTTTAGAAATTTGTGCTATAGGGGGCTTTCAGGGAACCTGGAGACCTCTAAAAATCCTGGTCCCACTTCTCCCATCCTCTGTTTTGTTGAGTAAATCAGGTTGTGGACTCGGTCCTTTCTTAGCTATTCAGAAAAGTGGTGTAATTTCTGAGCTGTGTTGGTGCTGCTGTAACTCATCCCCTTTCTGCTCTCCTTCCCACAAGTTTCAGGTGTGTATTTGATGGTGGGGTGGGGAGAGGAGGATGAAGGAGCAATGCTCAAGGAAGGAATGAAAAATGACATTGTGTTATCCCGTCCTGATCTGAAGCCTGTAGAAAGAAATTGGGAAGTTTTGTCCTCATTTTGAGGACTGTTGGAACCTATAGCTCCCTGTAACGAAGTGCTACCAAAGTCAGCAGCTATGAAAAAAATTATTTCTTTCCCATCCCCTTGTTATTTATTTTTTTTTTAATTTTTATTACTTCTTCCCCCTATGCAAGGAGAGGCTTTAGAGCAAATGTCTGTTAGTATAACTGGCACATATATCGAATCTGCTTAGTCTGGGCTGTTAAGTAAGTTTAATTAATTTACTAAGTTAATGTTCCAATGCTAGCAACAAAGCATCATTGCAATCAGCTGGGTAGCAGGAATTGGAACCCCTAAATGAGCTCATTTTTTCACAGTTGGAATTAGGGACCAGTTAGCCAGTTGTGTGGTTTTTCCAATTTCTCCACTTGCCCTAGGGGAGTTGCAAGTTATTCATTCCCTATTGCTAAGTGTGAGTAAGACAGGGAGGGGGGGACACACACGAACAAACCCTACTCCATGTAGGAGTCCATCTTTGATCCAAACACTGCTGATTCCCTGGCTGTTCCTTGCACTTCTCTTCCTGCCTTAGTCCTCGAATGGCATTTGCTACTATTCCTAACAGTTTGGGGAAGCAAGAAAAGGAATCACTGAGAGATATTTACTGCATGTGTTTTCATCCTGAGTGTGTGCAGATAAAGGGGGGAAAAACAAATAAACAATAAAAGAATGGAAACAAAATTACAGAAATTTGCAAAGTTTGACAAATGGTGGCCAGGAGTTGCCACAAGCTAATGGCTTGCAATGATTAATAAGAGTAAAAATAATTGCATTTCATTAAGATTGATGACACCCCATTTAACCTCCCTTCTCGTTTCAGCCCTAAAGTGGAAAGAGATGAAGTTCTCATCTATAATAGCTCCTGTAACATTACCATGGAAACTGAGGCAGAGATGGAGTGTGAGGGAGCTAATCAGCCAATTACCGCCAAGATTACTGAGATATGGAAAAACTGGGGCCAGAACACTCAGGTATAATCAAATCTTTTTTACAGACTGATTCAAACAGCTTAAAATTAAATTTGTAATATTGTGTACATTTAAAGGGAGGGCGGAAAAAAAAACAATTTAGGCTGAGCTGCAGCAATATATAATATTAAATGCTTTCCAACTTTGAGTAGCAGCTCTAATGCAGTGCAGCTGAATTATTGCTTAACTATGGTTAATCATGTATTTTTGAGACATAAATGAGCTTTACCTTATTTTTGAGGAAATGTATATCTTTTTTAGCACTTTTTTTTTTTTTAATATATAATTCAATCTGTTCTGAAAGCGTTATTAGCATTTGGGCAGCTCTGCTTTTATTTGGGTTTTGCCCCTCTTTGGTGTCTGAAGTAAAATGGGACAGTGTTCCCAGTGCTATACCCAGTGTGTGGGTATAGCAAAAAGGAAGACATCCATAAAGTGTTCATTACAGAAACTATGATTCTTATGAAACTTATGATAAGGCTCTACGTCTAAAAATGTTCATTGTAAACCTAAAATGTCCTTTTAGAGTCCTTGGGGTGTCGCAGAACTTTTATCATAGAATCATAGAGGGGTTTGGGTTAGAAGAGACTTTTAAAGGTCATCTAGCCCAACCCAATTGCAACGAGCAGGGGTGTTTTTCGGAGGTGTTGAGCTATATGAGAAGAAATTCAGAGGGGCTGGATATTTGGGGAACATCAAATATCCCTTTTTCACCATCCTTTCCTAAATCAGCAGCTCCTGAGAAGTGATGGAGACCTAGCACATAGTGGTAGTGGGATGAGTTACATACCTCACTTATCAGACGAAATGCTGGTTTTTGTCTCATAAACCAAATTATCATGTAATTGTCTTAGTATGGTTGAGACCTAGGAAACTGAAGTGGGTTTTTTTTTAAGGATCGATATTAAAGCTATCATGTTAGTTTTTAACTCTGCGATGAAATTTCCTTTACTGTCTCCACCACCCCAGAAGTAGCTGCTGTGTCCTGGCAGAGTAATTTTGGTGTGTAGAATCTAGCATCAGATTTTAGATCTTTTAGTAAAAGTCTCTGAATATTTGCCCTGCAAATCTACTTGTCACGTGTGTTACTGTTGCAGCTGAGTAAAACACAATTGTTTTCCTTTATTCTGTTGTTTTAAGTCTGTTCTTGGTCTGTGAAGGAATGTCACATGTAACATTTTATCTATTAGGGTTTGGTTTGGTTTTTTTGGTTTTTTTTTTTTTTTTTCTGGTTCTGCTACCAGGAACATGCCCAGGTAAGGAGAAAACTGAGCCAAAAAAGAAAATGAAATATTGCTAGTTGGCATCTGCAGGAGGACAGGAAAGGGCAGTGCTCTGGTGAGCATCAGATCAAATGGTAACTACTCCTTTCATTCATATTTTCCTTCCCAAATGTGAGAAGGGCATCTCTGTTGCCCTAAAGAGTGGGCTGTGGCTTCGAGGAGTTATTACCTGCTGTGATCTGAAAGCTCAGCTGCCTCACGGGTCCCATAGTCTCAGGGATGAGAAGATGACAGCTTGTCTTTCGACTCAGGTGGGGGGCAAGAATGGGAAGAAATAGTGAGGTTTGTCCCCATACTGATTCTTCTTTCCCTCAGAGTAGGGAAAAAGGAGGAAGTCCTAAGTGTCCTGAATGAATGAATTCATTCAGGGAGAGCAGGATGAAACCTGCAGCACTTTTTAGATCTGGGATTTGCTGCTGCTTAATGAACCCAGCGGGCGTTGGGAAGAGGGATAAAATGATTCCTAAAACTGGCCTGGGTGAGCAGAAGTGGATGGGTGGGGAGTTCAGATAAATGGTTTCAATTTTGGTCCCTTTCTAGCTGACAGCATCCCGCTAAGATTTATGACCTGGTGCAGCATATGCATGCTTCACCGTAGAGGTTTAAATCATGTCATGTGAACTGGCCTTACCTTTCCAGTGGAAATAATGGTCCCCAGGTTCAGAACCAAGCAGTGAAATGCATTAATAGCACCACGTGCCTTAGGATAATGGTGCTATTAGCAGGCAGCACAACTCTATGTACAAGTAATGGGACTGCATCTCTTTATAATAACATCTGGCACTTCTGTTGCACTCTCATGCAAGGATCTCAAAGCACTTCATTAAAAATGGGCCTGATCCATAGCGGTTTCCAGCATAGACACGCTGCTCAGTGTTTTGTTTTCTGCTTACTCTTCTGCCAGCTGAACGGTGCCCGGGTAGGCTGACAACTCAGGAGTGTCTTAGCACAGCTGGGCTTTGTGAGAGGGTAGGGGGAGAGATGATTAGATGATGATGGAGCCGGGATGTGCTCCAGGATGACACTGGAAGGAGGAAGAGGTATGGCAGGAAGGCTGCCAGAGGTTTGTCAAGAGCATGAAATGAACAGGCATTGGCAAGAAGAGAGAACAACCTCGGTTCAGAACACAAAATTAAAAGAAACCTCAAAAGGCTGGTTCTAGGAACTTCAGTCTAACTTATTTTCTTCAGTCTTTATAAAGCACCCAATAGGACTTGTCCATAATTCTTCGAATAATAAGGAGGAGAGTGATGTCATTAGTTGGGATGTGGTAAGTTGGAAATGAGGCAAATGTAGACTGTGAGTATGACAAGGTTTTGTCATGCAGCAGTATCCTGGCGGGAGAATGCTGGGTAGAAAGCTCCAGAAATGCCTGTGGAGGAGCCTGCTGGCTGTATGGGAGAGGCTGGGTGACATGATATACCCACAAACCAAACTCTGTGGTGATCTCTTCCAGGTCTGTGTTTCTATTATGCTTTTAGCAGCCTTGCTAGCAATAGCCCACAGTCACAACCCAGTGACTCTGAAGAGGAAGCCATGCATAAGGATCCTGGTCTACAGCAAGTGGCAGAGTTGTCCATCAGCTTAATCTGCCTTCTTTGACCAGTAGGAGCCTTGGCCTGGAAATAGTCCATTTTTCTCTTGCCTGACTCTGCAGAACAGGACCCAGACAGTGAATTCACCCTGGATCTCCGTGTCAGCCTTACTAAAAATTGCATTAAAAGCCTGTTGTAACTCATCTAGGCATCAGACCTTAGCCATGCTGGTTGGGTTTAGAATCACATATTGCCAG
>BJBW01010354.1:11327-23772 GCA_004320125.1 Scolopax mira | reverse complement strand
CCTGTTCCAGTGCTCCACCACCCTCAGTGGAAAGAACTTATTCCTAATCTCCAATCTATATCTGCTGTTCTCCAGTTTAAACCCATTAGCCCTTGTTCTCTCATTGCTGGCCTTTGTGAACAGACAGTTTCCAGCCTTCCTGTAGCCCCCTCAGGTACTGGAAGGTGCTATTAGGTCTCCCCGGAGCCTCCTCTTGTCCAGGCTGAACAACTCCAGCTCTCTCAGCCTGTCCTTGGAGCAGAGGTGCTCCAACCCCCTGATCATTTTGTGGCCCCCCTCTGGACCTGTTCCATCAGGTCTATGCCCTTCTTATATTGAGGGCTCCAGCCCTGCACACAGTGCTCCAGGTGAGGAGTACTCTTATCCCTTCGTTGTGGATATAGCCTTAGGGGACAGATTCTGACCATCTGGTTTGCATTTCCCTGCTGTTGTAAACCCACAGGACCGTTCCAGTGAAGTTCACTGGGATGGTTTAGGTGGTGCCCAGCAGCTGGTCCTTGGCTGCCAGTTCTGAGGATGATGGTTATTATTTAAGTGTGCCAAGGCAGGTGATCACTAACCCTCCTTTAGGACTTCACTTCTAACACATAAAGTGGAGACTTTAGTTACTTCTCTACCTCTACACCGCAGGGCACTGGAGCAAGGGTGCAGATTTCAGAGAGTAATAACTTTCAACACTGCTGGTCTGCATCAGATCCCAGCCTGGGAAGGAAGAAAGCTCTATAGCCCAAAGAAATTTATTTATGCCTATTCAGGTCCTCCCTCTCAGATAGTCTTACTTTAAAAATACTTTGTAGACAGGTGAAAAAAATCAGGTAAAATGTTTTGGTGAAGCTGCTGCAGTGATTCAGCAGAAATCCAACCTGGTGCAGCCAGCCAGGAGTTTTTCTTGCAGGATAATGAAGCAATGTCTTCCTGCTATACAAGGTATCAGCAAGCACATCAGGTTTCCCTTCAACAAAGCAGGGATGGCCATCTATAATTTTCCTAGCAGGTTGCTGCTTCCATCATGCTGCAGATGGAAGGAGCTATGGCTGGGCAAGTGTTGTCCTATTTGTTTGAAACAGAAGATAGACAGGTGATAAGACAACAGTAGCACTTACAAAGCCCCTTACCTTTCAGTTGGGTGCCCCTTAAAATGTTCTTTAATGGTAACAGAGGTTTTAGTTGAGCCATACTCTGAGGATAGCAGTATCATTCAAGGTATGCCTGAACCTCTTAATGAAACAGTTTAAAAAATATTGAAGAATAGAAGAAACATGGCCAGTTATAGTCACTTAAGTGGCTTTGCTGCTTTGACTGAGGAGATGTAGATGCATATATGGCAGTATCGGTGTTTGTCCTTGGACTGTGTGGTTTTGCTCTCTGTATGCTTTATTTTATTTTATTTTATTTTGTTTTATTTTATTTTATTTTATGCATAGGATGTAGCAAGTCCTGCAGCCTACATGCAGGACTTTCTCTCTTCAAAACATATTTCAGCCTTTGCCTGGTAAATCACTGAAGACCCCTTGCAAACCAGGAGGTGGGTTTGTGCACCAACTCACTTGTATTCCCTGCATCCCCACGGGAGTTGGGGAAGAGTCAGGACCTGGATCTAACATCCAGTCTTCTGCCTTACAGCCCACCCTTGTAGCTGTTTTGGGACCTTCACAAGAGTTTTGGTTTTTTTCTCCTGCCTGACCCCTAAACCCCGACATCATCATCGAATCTCTTGTTGGGGTTCACCAGCCTCATTCCTCCTGCCCCATTTGCTGTAGTGCTCATTCAGAAATCCTTCTTGCTGACACAAAGGCACGTAGTTTGATTTTTTTTTTCTGGAAAATTGCGAAGCTAATCTTTGTATTTGCAATATTTCTTCTCAGATTAGTTAAAGTGAGTCAAGATGCTTCAATTGTGAGACAGTATTTGCACAGTGCATACTGCAAAGGCCAACACAGCCACCAGACTTGGCTATTCTCCTTGTGTAAACAACTTGATGTGGCAATTTTCTCATTACCATTAAATTGCCATTTTTAATTTGTCTCAGAAGCCTTCATCCTTTGAGAAATCACTGGTTTAGAGAGATGTGTAAATTATGTGTGCCCTTTAACTGCGCTCTGGAAAGGGAAAACCAGTCGTGTTGTATCTGAACTGGACGATGGCACTGAATTCCCCAATGTGTTTACACGCACAGGATTTCCATGCAAGTTGGCCTTGCAATTAAAACTCTACACTGGGATAATTTCCACTGAAATAAAAGCTCTCTGAATATCAGGCCATAAATGAACATTTGGAAGACTCTTGTGAATTAGCAATGATTTACTGTAGAGAGAAATCTGTATTTTGTGAAACAGGGTTCTTCATGGACTCCAAGACATTTCTTCTGCTTCCAGGGTGTCTTCCTTAATATTTGAAGTTGAGATTTCTGATTCTAGAATTGACCTCCCATCTCAGCCCCCAAAAAGGCCTGAAAGACAGAAGAACAACATGTTCTTGTGGTGTTAGCAGCCTTACACGAGCGTGGTAAATAGACCTGGACCTTCCCATGGGTTTCATGGTTTGTTTAATTATGGAGTGGCTTAATACTGCTCATATATCCCCACTACTTGATATTTTACCTCGTATTTTGGGTGATTTTTGCTGCCTGTATAAAGGAAGCTGACTTGTGCTATATCTGGGACGTGCAGTCCCTCACAACAGCAATGTCTCTTCAATACCCTCCCTATGAAAACACCATTAGATCTAACTAATACTCCATGTCTTTAATTAAATACCTCTGGTGCAAAGAGCCTTACCTTCTGTGCTTGGAAATTGCAGTGATTACTCCCCTGCTGGAAGAGTCTTTTTTTGGTGGTTGTTTTTTGAATGATTTTGCTGCTTTAGTTGTTTGGATTTTTTTTATTTTTTATTTTTTTTAAAAAAATGGGAATTAAGCTGTTCCTCATGCCATTGTCCAGTTGCAAATTGGCCTGAGACTGACTTGTGCCATGGGCTCTGACCTCCGAAACTGCCCACTCATTTTTTTTCTAAACTAATCAGCTAGATGAACTATTTACAGTTGGCTTTTGGGTCTTCTCACTGCTTTTGCGGCTGCCCCTGTCTGAGTAATTAATGACAGCGTGGCTTGTTTATGGTCTTGACTTACTAATGCTGTTGGCTGCAAATGCATTTTTACCTCTGGGACGTGCCAGTTTCCTGGTTTTAGTCCCACCTCGCCAGCCCAGGTCAATTTTTTGTGTGTAAACAGATTTATCCTGTAATAGTTGGAGAGAGACTGGGGTCATTCATCAGTCCCGTAGAGAATATGTCCAGCCAAATTTTTCCCTTCTTATGCAACTCAGCACAAGTCAGAAAGATTCTTGCAGGACAGCTAAAAGTAAAAAAAAAAAGAAAGAAAATTGTATTTTCTTTTTAATCCAGGGTATCCAGACTCAATTAGAAATAAAGTTATTGCATAGTGCCCCTTATGTCCAGCCACAAGCTCAGCCCTGATCCTTGGTGTAGAAATGCTCATGGGAATCAATCATTAATGAAGGAACTGCTGTGTAGTTCTCTCAAGTAGGAAGAGATATTACATGGCACCAGATGATGCAGATAGTCATAGAAATATCACCTTCTGGCCTTGGAAAGGGTTTGTTGAGTTATGCTCCAGGGCAGTCCTTGGCAATCATTGGCCAAGAGTGCCAGTTCATAGGGGGGAAAACAGTTTGATCTCCTATTACCTTGGGAAGCCTCTTATAGGCTCTGAATGCATGGATTGTCACAAGTACTCTGCTGATTTCCAGTCTACAGTACTTCCAGTCTTCTTGGGGATAATGTTGTCTTTTGGCATAAATGATTCATTTTTTTTCCCATTGTATAGTTCTCTACATACCTTTCATTTCTTCTGGTTTTTTTATGTATATAAGGCTGCTTCTTTAGTAATTTGTGACTCGAGCACAACCATTCCTATCATTTTTTGTATAATTTCTTTCAGAAACTGGAAGAAGACAGTCCTGTTACCTATCTATCTTTGTTGCCCAGTTTGGTTACCAGTATCTGCTCAGTTGGGTTAACCATACGTGGTGTCTACCATGACATGAATTGGAGTGAAACTTCCTTTCATGTCCCTGGATTGTTAGTAAAACTCTTCACTGTTTTGCCAAGGTGTTTTGTACCAACATCTAAAAACTGCCACCCTATTACCCATTGCTAAACTGGCATCAGGGATTGTCTTTACACTGGTGCTTGGGGAAGAAGGACCTCAGTGGTCAGACCATGTTATTTTTAGGATCATCATCATCTGGAATCAAACTGTGTGAGAAATTTCTTAACATCTGAAGCTGATGAACACCTAGGAGCCAAGAAGATGAGAGAGTGTCCTATCATCTTTGTCTCAGGGATGCTACTTAAAAGACCTACACATGCCAACTGAAATTCTATGGCTTTACAGTTGTGGTGAGCATTTTTCAGTTAATTTGGCAAAGGGTTAGAGGTCCTACAAGGAGGAGAGGCAGGGAATAATGCCAAGAGACAGGTTCAGCTTCTTTGGGCACTGGGCAGTGTTTTCCATGCTAACTCCACTGACTGTGGCAAGTAATATGCATTTGCATCCCTTTCAAGCATGTGTAGGTGGGAGGAGCCTGCAACAATTTGTCTGTTTTAATTTTAGATGTTCTACCCACCTTCCTAATTGCTCCTTCATTAAGAAGTAGCTTGTTGTTTCTTTTTCCCTAGAAGCTAAAAATAATCAACTTTTGTTTGTTTCTGTAAATATTTTTTTTTTTGCCCTTAAGGAGATAATTATTTCTATTGTTGCATGAAGATGGTGGCCAATACAGGAGGAATAATTAGAGCAGATGGCTGAAAATACTTCCCTTGTAAAAGCCTACTAATCTAATGTAATAAAATACCTCCCCTCCTCTTTTGTCTCCTCCAAATACAGGTTTTTCTTTCCTTCAGGTGGATGGGGGTTGGGTGAGGGGTGTAAATCTTTTCCTGATGTATTAAACTGAGGAGTTGTCAAGAGTTCACAGCCTGGAAAGTGAGCTCCCTGTATCCATCACTGAAATTAAAGTGTTTTCAAATGTGGTGTGGAGTCCTGGGTCTACGGCGTGGGGAAATCTACGCTGTACTCCATCACTTAAAATGTTAACCTTGTCTCTCTGTGGTGACTGAGGAGAGGAACGCTTGCTCTCCGTACTTGCTGGTTAAATGGCGATCTGTCAGCACCAAGGAACAGGCTGCCTTGTGGGTGTCAGTCTCTGCTGTGTTGGCAGCTTTCTACACCTTTGCTTGTTCATGGCCGTGCATGAAAGGATGGGTGCACCTTCGTCCTGCTAGAGATCACGGGGAGCCATCGGGAGATTGCTTGGCTCTGCGGGTTCCTCCTGGTCCATTCAACAAGTGCACGTGGGCTGGGCACTCAGCCATGACCCTGGTGCTTGCAGCTGCTGCTGCTTTTCTTACTGAGAAATGTTTAAATTAAACACCATAGGTCAAACACTGGATGCTAAGCAGGCAAAGAAAAGGAAAAGGAGTTTTTTCTTCTATGAAAAAACACTGTGTGGGATGTTCTTATCCTGCTCAGCTGCGGGAAGAAGGAAAGGAGATGAAGTCTCTGCATGATGAAGATGCTTAGGACGTGGCCATACAGCCCCTTCAAGAGACAGGTCTCACTGATTTTTCTTTGGGGTCTCAAGCAAGTCAGTTCCTTCCAGAGGTTGTGAGACCATGCTCAGCCTGCAGGCCAGCAAAGTCCCCCATGCCACCCTCAGCATGAAGAGATGGTGGTATTTGGTGTCTGCAGGACAGCCTGTCTGTCCCCTATTGATAACAGGGCAGCTAGATAAGACAGGCGTGATAACCCTGGAGGTGCCCCAAGGTCACATGGAGAATCAGATGAGAGAGTGGGTTTCTGGAGCTGTGAGTCTGTCACCCACTCTGCTTGAAGAGGGACGTGCAATGGGTTTATGTGTGTATTAGACTTTGTTATTTTACTGCGGGCTGCTTAATAGGGACTGGACATAACCACCACCATTCAGCAAAGAACTTAATGAGGCCATTACAGTTGAGGATTGTACTGTGTTTTTCTCCCAGAAAAAAGGGAGAGGGTAATCATATGGGATTCACAAGGTCCAGGGAAACTGTACCGCAATTTCTTCTTTCAGAGGTCTTACAGAGATGCTCTTTCATCTTAGGGAAGGATGTAGGACTGCAAGAGAAGGGTCTCTCTCTTCTCTTCTCTTGTGTAAAATCTTCTGCTATGTCATTTCCCTCCATTACTTCAATGTTTTTCCTCCATTACTGCTGAGCTGCTTTCCCTCTAAACCCCCTGTACTCTGTGGTAATTTAAAATACATTTCTAAAGGACTTTTCCCTTTTCTCTCCTTGGAGAGATGCTTCAAATGTATTCTCTCCATGATAATGTAAGGATACTACAAGTGATTATAAATATCTCTTGGTCCTGTGTTATTAGTTGATGTTCATCTGTTTGCTTTTATTAAAAAGATTTAAAAAAAAAGAAGAAAAAAAATCAGAAATCATTTAAAAGGTGCGTGTGCAGGTGGTGCAAGTGGCAGCAGACTAAAGCAGGCATCTTCTCACTAGAAACCTTTAGTTACAGAGCGGGTGAAACAACAGAGGTTTTTATGACCTCGTCCAATTTATTTTCAGCCTCTATATAATGATTCTTGGGTAGCAAACCTTCTTTTGAGCAATAAAATCTGTCTGTGTTTAGGTTGATTTTGTAGAGACTGCCTCGTACTGTGGACATGTGTATCATATGAATAAAAGAGCACTTGATTTCAGTATATTTGCAGTTATATTTTAAGACAGTTAATAGTTCTTCATTTCCCAGATGGTTTTAACCATTTCTTGTGCTTTATTACGTGTATATTATGTGTATGAGCCATTAGCTTTTAAGTCAGAGGGTATTGGTAGAACTGAATGGGTATGGAGTCTTCTAAGAGGTGACAGACAAAACCTGGCAAGAGTAACTTAAACACTGATGTTATATAGAGAAAAGCTTAAATAACCTAGGGTGTTTTCTAGCTAGAAAGGGGAACCTTCTTAAACAAAAAAAATAGCCAAATTCAGAAGCGGAGTTTATTTTTCTTAACTCTCATGAGACTTTTACCCAACAGCTTACTAAGTTTTTGGTGCTGGCAAGAACAATCTGATATATGCATTCCTTATGCTCTTGCTTTCCCATTAGAGGCAACTGGAGTTTTCTAAGTGACTTTGGAGGATCAGGGTGACTTCAAGGCATTTAACCAACTTTCTCAGCAAGATGTTCAGTTGGATCCCACCATTTCACAACTGTATCACGCGGTGTTTTGTCAGCAGCACTGGATGAGGTTGTACTAGATATGAATTTGTGGAATTTGTAATTTTGTGCTACATTTGTCTTGATAAACAGCGTTTCTGGGGAAACGTGTGCCTTTTCATGGACTGTACCTTCCTCTGTTCCCTGCTCTGAAGTAAAAACAAGTTTAATTAGCTCTTTTTTCAGTGCATCTATTGTATAGCCTTATATATTGTATGTAATCTTCTTCAAAGCACTGTCAGTAAGGAGTAATTCACAGCCTCTCTGGAAAGGCAGTGGATAAAGGTATTCATGCCTTCAGCTTGAATTTTGTCCTAAATCTCCGAGATATAAAAATATATGTTTATGAGTAATGGTGGTGAAACTTGTCCTATTACACTCAGCAACCACAGAGAAATTGTACTCTCTGTAGCAGTTGTGTGCAGATGTGAAGGTTTATCTATATTTCTGTAATGATGCAGTGGTTCACTCCCTCTGATGCAGGGGACTTAACTCCCCAGATGTTTTCGCCGTGTGTGTGTTAATTCAGTCCCAGGCTTCAGTCTAAATTGAATCAAGTAAATCTCTTTGTATGGAAATCTTAGAATTGGACAGGGGATGGAAAATACCAACATCCATCCCCTACAGCCAGGATGGGCATAAACCAATTGTAACATTTAGCCTGGGAACCAACACCCATTCTCCGGTGTAAATAATTAGGACAGTAGTCACTATATAATAGTTACCTGACTGCTCTAGGTGCTATGGGAAATGTTGTATAAAACATCAGGCACATAAAGCTAAAATTGGCAATAGCACAGTCGAAAGAATAACTCTTGTAACACCACCAGCATTGATTCACCTAAACCTGAGCAGCGGAGCAAAAGCTTTAATGCCCACGATGTGCTCTGGTTGAAAATGGAGTAACTATATTTTGCTTTTGTATTGAGGTTATTCTTTCCATTGCTGTTTCGGATTAGCACAACCCAGCGAGGATCACAAATATTTCCATGTCTGGTTTTGCCCTCCCCACCATCCCCAATCCCTCCCTAGGTCAGTTTAGGCTGTACTTACCAGTTTACGTGTGTGAGTCCGAAAGAATATGTTACGAATGGCCATGCCCACGTTTGCACACATGGGTCTGTGCAAAAAGGTGCACATTTTCTTCAAGAAATAGGTCGCTGCTAAGTGCATACTTAAAGTTGAGAGGTGAGGAGCCATGACTCAAAACAGGAGGGCATCACCTTGACATTCCTTATCACGAGCCAGGCTATTTGCAGTTTTTTAATTCAATCTGTGTTTTATTTGTAACTGATCGCCATCAAAGGAAAGGCTTTAGTAATACTGGATAAGCTGAAAAAACTAAACCAGTATTTTAAGGGAGAAATATCTCTCTACATGGGTGGCAGGGAAGCCTTTGAAAAATCCTGTAAAGGAAACTATTGCCCATCTAGCAGGATGTTTTAATTCTAAACTCTTCAGGCTATTTCTATGACATTGCCAGGAATTAATGTGCAGTTCTGCTTTTTGGGAGGCAGAGAGAGACACACACCAGGGAACCTGCGGACTTTCGGCAGCCAGATCTGCAGCAAGCCCTTACCCACAGCAGGTGACAAGGGGCAAACCCTGACACAGACACAGGTGTTTCTGGAGCCCAAGAACATCTCCAACCCCAATGTCCCTCCATCCCTTCTCTCCACGCAGACTCCCACTAAGAAAATAGCCGGTGGGGCATTGGCATCTCCTCTGCCGTGCTTTAGGCAAGCTGGCTTCCTGAAAGGTGGGAAAGGGAGTGTTTTGAACCTCTCTGGGTCTTTTTCTTTCCAGCTTGCCCTTCAGTTTTGTGGCCTGTGGGACGAGGACTCCAGCTGGCCTGCTGGCCACCAGCCGCGAGATGGCGATAACGTCACGATAGAAGGCGGCCGGACCCTGATGCTGGGGACCACCACCACCAACCTCAACCTGCTGCATCTCAAAGGTCTGCAGAAGGTGTGGGGGGGGCGGGTTCAGTGCTCTTGTTCCTCCGGGGCTGGAGTTTTTCATGGCTGTGATCTCCCCTTGCCTTGCCCAGCTCCTGCATGGAAGGAGATACCCGGTCAGGCAGGCTGAGTCTGCTCTGGGGAGATACAACAGGAGGGTGATGGGGGAAAGTGTTTAATTATTATGTATGCAGAAAGCATCATTTATGCTGTTTGAGGCATAATGACAATAAGAGTAGGAAGGCTTTTTTTCCCTCCCCTTTTTCTTTCCCGCAGCTACTGAAAGCGCTGCTATCCTGAGTGGCGTTGGGTGACAATGGCAGTGCTGATAACAATAATCAACTCTGTTTTCTTTGGCATCTTTGAGGCAAGCATGTTGCAAAAGCCTTTATAAAATTAATGATGTTACAGAATTACAGGCCACAGCTACCAAATGTAATAAATAATCCCGGATCCTAGAGCACGGCTGGTGGAGAGTAAATAACCGAGCACAATTATGGGGGGAAAGACTGGGTTTGCAGGGTTCACGTTCCCTGGGCTAGACTTGGTGTAAGAGTCAGGGCATGTTTCTCTGGGGGTGTCAAATTAAGAATTAAAATTAGGTGTCGTTCAGTGCCAGATACATTTCTCCCTAGAAATAAGGCCCTGGTTGTGAAAACTGTTGTGCCCGAGCTTGGTATTAAGTGAATGAGCTGTGCTGGTGAAATTGTTTGCCTGTGTGTAAACCTCTGCTGAAATAGAGCTCAAAAATAGAAAGAAGAGGTTTTATAGCTTTAAAAATCTGGATCATCCTTGCTGGTAAAAATGATTTTGTATTAAAAGGATGTTAAAGGTAAGTTTTTCATTGAGAAGACGATGAAAATCATGCATTTGACAATTATATTTTAATCTATATTTGAATGGTCATTCTATAGAGAAAAGAAAAAAAAAACTTTGCAAATTTATCCCTGTAGTGAGAAAAAAAAAAGAATAAATTTGAGATTTTAAAAAAGTGAAATGTTTTAGTACAGCTTTCTTCCCTCTCTTCCCCAGTGGAAATCCTAAATATAGGTGATGCAAGATCTTCTTCTTAACCCTGGTGTGATTATGACATACGGTAGAGGAGGAAGGTCAGAGCCCTAGATTTCTGAGTCTTTTGGCTGCAAATATGGATGAGGATTTTTGGGCTCAGTCACTGACTTTGTGAAGAACTGGGGCACAATATTGCAGCAGAAACCCTGTGAACTTTGGGTCTACTCAAAGGCACATTTGATCTATGAGTCAGCACTCATGAAGCAAACGGAGGTCTGATTGATTGAATTTAATGAAGTCTGGAGCAGTATCTTTATGGCTTTATGCTCATCTGGCATTCAAATAATTTCTCCCCTTTATCACATTTTCCAAGAAACTTGGTTTATAATGTAGATTCAATTAGGAAAGCAGCATTAAAATATTCTAGATGTTATTATTTTCTGCATTGCTATATGCCAAACAGAGGGACCAAACATTTTAGAAGCAGAAGTCTACATGGTAATTGTTTGTCTGAGCTTCATCTTTGCTGAAATTTCCTTCTTGCATCCACCCCCACTTACATGGGTGCTGTGACCTGTTTAGCCTTGGTTAGATTTGGAGTCAAGACATGTTAAAATTTACTCTGATATAAGGCTAAGACTTATCTTTCCTAACCTTACTATCCTTTTAGTTGTCCAGCTCAGGGGAGTCATTTAGGCTCCTGTATTGATGCTCTTTACTCACACATGCCACCAAAGACTTATTCATCTTAGGTATTGTAGATACGCATCTTAAGATGAGTCACAGTTAGGTGAGAAGCAACTACTGCCTCTGTGAAATAATTTATGATTTTTCTTAGCTGCAAGATGAG
Organism: Scolopax mira; assembly: GCA_004320125.1. NCBI lineage: Eukaryota > Metazoa > Chordata > Aves > Charadriiformes > Scolopacidae > Scolopax > Scolopax mira. The sequence continues at coordinate 12,665 of BJBW01010354.1, read as the reverse complement.
CATGACAATAAATCCTTAACCTGCAGGTGGGTGTAGATTTGGGCTTCGATTGAAGCATCCCATTCCTATCCTATATGGAGAGTTTTTCTTAGTTGGAATTGGAGAATGGGATTAAATTGTAGTTCTGCTCCTTTTGGCTTTCATGATTCAGCATCAGCCTGTCTACACATTCACAAGATGAAAATATAACAGACTTTATGGATGAAAACAGCCTGTAATGCTGTTGAGCCTACTTCTCTGTGAAGACACTGTTTTGTCTATTTTGTACCCAGCAAACAGAAAATGGACCCGTTTCTTGAAATTCTTCTTTTTTTGGGCACTATGAGGATTTTGAATACTACCTCTATGGTGTCTCTTTATGATGATTTCACATTATAAAGATTGTTCAAAGAGTAGGATGTCAGCTATGCATGGAGCTTTAAAGTGACCCTACTTTGTCTGTATTAACGTAGAGCCAAATACATATAATGGTTCTGGTAGTGACCAGACTGTGTGGACAGAAGATCTGGAGGTCAAAGCAATACAGAAATAGGTCTAGGCATCTGCTCACTGCCATGAGGGCTCAGCAGTTTCTACTTCCCCCTCAATGAGCAGAGCATGAACACGTGGTTATTGGCAGTGGAAAGTTTAATAGCCAGGCTGTGAAACGGCTCAGACAATACCGATTGTGGAAGAGATACAAGATAGACAGATTGTAGATAACTCCGTAAATTCAGCAGATTGTAGTTATTTTTGTAATCCCAACATCACAAGTATGGAAATATTTATGATAACCCAGAACAGATGGAAATTTCCTTTGCACAGAGTTTGCACTGGAGTAACTCCTTTGTGTTTGATGGCTTGATACCTCCGACATAGGCTATTGCCTTTGTCTGAATTTATATTACTGTGTAGAACAGCCTCTAGGGAGGTCTGGAGACCAAACCCCTTTCTCTTCTTTCAGGAGTGTCTTGGGGATGAATTTTGGAGTGATGCTGCTGACATATGCTGGTTGGGTTGAAGATCCCAGGTGTTGAACTGACCGGGTGCCTTTGCAATAGCAACCTCAAGATGGTCACCCTTGCAGGCATAAGGAAGAAGATTGCTTTGGCCCCTACTCTAGAAAAAACCCAGTATCACTTGTCACAGCTCTTCGTCTCACTTGTAGGCATTGCTGCATCTTGGCAGTCCGGCTGAAACCAGCATCCCAGTTCCCTCTTCCATGATCAGACTCCAGGCTGAGATTTTGAAAAGGTCTGACCAGCTTAATTTGCCTTTAAAAACTGTGCAGCCAGTTTCTGAAATATCACAGCCATCGTGGGTTTGTTTTTTTTTAAACTATGAGATCTCAGAAAAAAA